>CAXARH010000016.1:0-22184 GCA_963971285.1 Astropecten irregularis | reverse complement strand
GCCCCCATTGACGAAATTCAGACAGTTTCAATTTTGGGTTAGCTTGCGGGTTGAGCATGTGGAGAGAAAAATCATCAAAAGACTCTCTTTCTGTGTTCAGTGTGAGATAAATTTTTTTTTTCTCATGTCAAGTAATTTAATGATTATAGTTCTAACAAATAAAGCGAGGTTTGTTGAGTGTTGAAGATCCTCTTTAAGTTGATATTATATACATTATAGATATTGACCCTCAAGCAGACTACAAAGATTCGAAATGATGACGTCATTCCGTGTCACGTGACATGATTACAAAAAGCGAATGATATTAGAGTTATGAATTATGGTCTCATTTAAGTAGATTCGAATTTGGAGCGTATGGACTTTCCTTTTGTTTACAAACATTCGCTGCTGGTTGGCATGGGCGGCAAAAATGTTACAAAATGTTATAAATCATTTCGTCTTCTCGAAAGACAATCTTGTTCAAAATACATACCATCAATGCTTATGTTGTTTCTATTACATTCAGGAATATCTTTCAATGTTAATGAAACGTTGTGTACAAATTGTTATTTGTTATGCCCGGCTTTGATAGCTCTCCATAGTTTTCGTCACCCTGGTTGGCAAAAACTCGGGCTGTGACGTTGCAAAAGAAAGGTCTCTTCAAGTTTGGGTGAATAAAATATTCAAAATTTGATATCAGGTACATGTAGTGAACAATAATTCAAATAATCTGAAATTGATAAAATTCCAACATGTAAATCTTTTCCCTCGAAAAATACAATGCCGTCATTCTGACGGATTAAACTGTTTTTACGCAATACCGTAGGCGCTCTAACTACTGAATTACCCCTAATGTTGGTGGCGTCCCTAGTAGTCAATTATCTTCGTTCGTTTAGCAAACAGAAGCCGTGAAAGGAATGGGGGATCACTCAAAGAGGATCCACTTTTAAAATGACTTGAAATTCAGACAGTTTCCTTTGTGGTTATCTTATTATTATATTGATTGAAAAGCCGCATGTTACAGAATTGCTGTGCGTATCGATAAAAATGATTCTTGTGATCTAGTGGTATTGTGGGTGTCATGACGTCTGACTGCCAAACAAGCAAAGATAAAGGACACCATCAACGTATAGGGATGGATAGTTCCGTTTGTAGGGCGCATGTACGGTATTCAGGATGTCGCTGGTTCGAATCCCGCTCCAGTACTTTTACTTTGTTCGCCTTTCAATAAATATATTTAATTAGATATTGAAAAAAAAAATCGACAATTAAATCGTGTACTTCGTTACTTCGTTGGTAATGGGATTGTCTAAGATTAATATGACTTTGTCTTTATTTTAAAGTTATATTAAAATAATTTGTGATAAGCGCGAAATGCCTCTTAATTCAACAGTCGAGAGGGATTTGTATTTCAACTTAGCGATATTTGTTATAACTTTTAAAGATGATTGTGAGCAATTACGTTATCAAAAATTTAAAACGCCCTCATTTAGAAACAACGTTTGTGGCGAAGATTAAGATAATCCCTTCAAAATAACTATTACCACCCAAGTATACAGCACAAGTGATGACGCCATTCAGTGTCACGTGACATGACAATAAGGGGTAAATGTCACATTATAATTATAAAGAGGTGAATCACTTACATTGGATTCAAATTTGCTACGTATGTAAGTTTAGATGTGCTGGGTTAAAAAGGCAATGACGTCATTATGACGTCATTACATTTAAGCCTTCAAAAAAGAAAAGGAAAACATGCAGAAAAGTCCTATGTTCTCTTTTTAAAAGACATCTAATGTTTATAAATTATTTTTCTATTCAGAAACTTAAAGGTACTATCATACTTCGGTAGCATACCGAAACAAAAATCATCCACTTACAGAGTATAAAGATGGCGATGGTAGAAACATACCGTTAAAATGTTCCTGCCTGAAATGCTGTATTAACACAGAAAAGACCAAAAACAAATTATCAAAAGGGCGTTCTTCACTGTTTTCATAAAAAGTGGCTAGCGTATTGGGCTGGGAATATCACAAATGACTGTTATAATATCTTTCGTAATATTTTTGGCCATGAATCTGCATTTATTTAAAAAAAAAAACAAAGTATTATATTACCTTTACAAATTCCGCACCTAATCACAAGGATAATTTCTAAACGATCCTTGCTAAATTTCATCAATACCAGCCTGGTAGTGAATTAATACAAAACTTAGTTATGCTATTACCACTGATATCTGTAAACACACTGGTATTGTTTCGATACCTGTTTTAAAAGGAAACGGTCAATACGTTGTTTTAATTTCATTTTTGTTAACATAACATTCGAAAGGAAAATCAATGTACTTCAACCAGCGACTATGATCCAGAATACGATTAAGATTAGTCGCATGGGGAGTAGATCTTCAATACTGCAGGTTGCTCGGAATAGAAAGATGCGCCCCAGATGGCAATATTGGCGGCTGAATTGTCCATACGCAGCATGGGCTCAGTGTTGTCTCCCAGTCCTACCTGGATCTCCTTGGTGTCATGTGATACCCAGATGTGATCAATACCTGCAAAGGCTCCTGCAAAGGCTCCAGAGTTGTCATTATCACTGGTAGATGCCACATAATTAAAAATATATGAACTCGACTGCAGCTCCATCCCTGTTACCATGAACAAAACATCCGTACAGCCAAAGTTTAAGAATATTATATTTCGAATATACAATGTATTTCTAAACGACTTTCAGTTTAACCTATTCATATCTAACATAAAGGTCCCATGTTTGGAAGTTATTTTATACGTAATCGTCACCGTCAAAATGATTGTCTATTTCCAAACGCACGGCAAAAACGCGCTATTATGTATGGTGTACTATAAAGGACACCTATCTGTTATCGTCGTGCGTGTGGGGAGCTCCGTCGTGCGTGTGAGCAGGTCCGTCGTGCGTGTGAGCAGAGCGTCGTGCGTGTGAGTAAAACCGTCGTGCCTGTGAGTAAATTATTTTACTCACACGCACGACGGACCTGCTCACAAACACGACGGTTTTACTCACAGGCACGACGCTCTGCTCACAAACACGACGGAGCTGCTCACAGGCACGACGGTTTACTCACACGCACGACGCTCTGCTCACAAACACGACGGAGCTGCTCACACGCACGACGGTTTTACTCACACGCACGACGCTCTGCTCACACGCACGACGGAGCTCCCCACACGCACGACGATAACAGATAGGTGTCCTTTATAGTACACCATAATTATGCCATCGTATCGCAGATCATTATTTTGTAAATACAGTGATATTTGTTTGAATTTTGTTTGATTTTTTTCTCTGCAACGTGCGCATTGAGTCCCGTTATTGTGCACTCTGCTGACGGTTACAGCATAGAGCTCTCTTCCTAGCTCTATGGTTACAGAGTCATTCCTGAATGAATATGCTGTGACGATTTTGATGGGCTCTCTGTTGCAATAAAGCCACATGCAATTCGATTGTTAGCTTGACTTGTTCAATACATGTACTTTGAAAAAAAACTTAATTCAAACCATTTGAAGGGCGATATTATCTGTTTTCCAATGCAGAAACATTGGTGAAATTTGGAATACGACCTTTTCCACACTAATCGAGAAATAACGGATCCATAGCCTATATGATTTGAATTTGTCTAAGGAATGTTTGTGCTTACTTAAAACGTAGCTAGATGAGCCATTGACATCCTTTAGATACACGGTAATGAACGGACTAGATGTCTCTACAGTGAATTCCAGGCGCCTCAGTGCCGTCTTGAATTTCCCAGACTTGGGATAAGGATACGTAGTAGCTGCAGTAGTAAATTCGTAACAGGTTTCTGGAGAGGATCAAATATACATATCGATTATTTTTCGTGGTCAATCACTTATGTCCATCTGTATTACATTAATTACTCCGATGCACATATGGAGAACTTGCGCGCATTTGCTCACTAACGTCCGTGGGGCTCTGTTTAACACGGGGAATTTGCGTTGAATCGGGACTCCCCCGGCAAACTTTCGTCCGTATGCGGAAAGTCCTTTTGTTAAACTTACCACTTCGGCTGGAATCATAAAGTACATCTTATTCTCTTTCAAATGAATGTAGTTTCACTGTTCTCTGAGCGGTATAATAATATGCACTTTTGAGTTGAAAAACAAGACAAAAATCCAGAATTGTCCATTTCCTATGGAGGTCAAGCCACATTTCGTTGGTTTATTAGGGTGGAAGCTTACAAGATTCAACGGCACTCGCGCTAGGTGGCTCGTATCAACTCACTTCGGGCGGTTTTTGAAAGCTGACGGAATAAGCTTTCATTTTATGTAACATTCGTTTTCATTGGTTGAGGGGAACTGGTTGCACTTTTTCTGTCAAATCGCGAACCCCGTTTCATCAAAGGATGGGCTGATGGCTTAGTGTAGTCTGGTATACGGACCTGGTGTAAACAGTACAGCGGTGTGGGTGTTCTGCACGTGGATTCAACGAGACCGTAACCAGACTCGTTGCATGCTCTCCGTGCACGCTGTGTCTTCACTGTCTCGTGCTCACGATGATTTTAGCGTGTTAAATCTTATATTTCTTCAAGTTTTCATGCCGACTTTTCTTGTGTTTGTACCTCTGTTCATAAATGATATGTGTAGGTGTTTTATTATAGCGAAAAAATATCTCTTTTTGTGGCATTTTCATCCACAATTGGACCTTGCTCTACGCTCGATCACATTTCCGATCGGCCGGATCAATTCATCGCCTTCAGAGGGGTGTATCTTGCAAGGTTGTGCAGTGGTTAACGGAACTTAACGCTACATGAAAGTCATACAATTAATTCAAGGAAAAGCTATCAATAAACGTTCAGTTCAGTTTAAGTTTTGCAACAAATCAACTGTAGGGCCTACATATTGTTGTTTAAATCGCGATGTTTCTGCATTCTCAATGATTGACCCCTGTTTGTGAAATGGTATAGCCCGGCTATGTGTGCAGTGGACTCCACATACACTGGGCCCACGTGTACGTGTGGCCACACAGGGTTGCTATTTAATGCGCTTATGACTAGCAAAGTTCTCTATATGGCAACTAACATGATAAACAGGATTCGGAATCCACAGCTGGCCAGTGCAGAACTTGGAGTTCGGCATCGGATGCTGTGCGTTTCGAAAGTTGATAATTTATGTTGTTAGATTTAACTAATACATGTACATGTATCGTTTGTTGTACATATTCATGAACCAAAACAAGAATCAGAAAAGTCAGTCTTTTTGATTGTGTTGGTAAGTACAGAGTGTACAGAGTGTGTTTGCCTGATTGCATCTAGAGTTACTATAGGCCTAAAAGGCTCTTACCTTTCTTTTTGCCCGGGCATCGGTCCTTCCGTGCTGGCATGGCTGATTTCAACCAACGACTCATGTCGAATTCCTCACCCTCGTCGGGCGGTTGTACCGGACCCTTGTACAGTGTCCTCATGTGACTCTCCACGAAACGCAACTTCCCTAAAAAAATTAAAACATTAAATAAACCTGCGTGTGAGATTTCAGGCTATTCATGGTGTAGGTATGCATGTATAACGCTTTTGTGAGAATATGTAGTTCCGAGGAAAACCAATATTAACGGACTCAACATTCCGGTGCATGCAGTATACGATATCCGTCGTCAGAAGAGACTATTATAGAGATTGTCTGATTAAGCTGGAAAAATGACACACTAAACAAACCAAGGATCTGAAGGACAAGACGCGAACTGTTTATTAAAAATAGCCAAAGTTTGGAATAAAAAAAAAACCACATAATCAAAACCAGCCAAAAGTAAAAAAAACCTTTGAGATGAAAAACCAACAATATATAGAAAAAAAAAAAACAGAACTAACCAAAACTAACCAAAACTCAGCAAAACAGCAGCAAATCAAAATCAACACAGAAAATCAAAAGTAAGGTAAAACAACCAGAAAATAGTGAATACACAAGCAAGAGAAAACAAGAGGACTGTATCACACTTAGTCTAGATTGCTCGACGTAGTTATCGTACCCGCCACCACGAGAGGGCGTATCGTGACAATCCGCTAGCGACGCACGAGTGCACGACTACTAACTTGGACTTCGATAACTACGTCTAGACGATCTCTGATTATTTCCCCCCGAAAACGGGGGGAAACTAGTGCGCGTGCGCGATATTGTTTGAATAATTTGCGCTTCGCGCACGCGTACACAAATCACGAAAATGCACAATAGCCAGGTAGCTCACTTGTTCTTCCACTGGCTGGAAGTTCCTCGGCCTGTAGGCGGGAGGACTGGTACGGTGTGTACGTAACCGGGCTCGCCTCGTACTCGTAGGCCTACGCGTACGGTGAGGCGGGGAGCTCCCCACCGCGCACCGGGACGGCGGCCGGGCATGGTCTTCGCCTTCGGAGAAAACATGGCCCACATGTGTCAGTCAAGTCCCATTAATACTTGTGCACAATAAATTGAGTAATGATTGTCGGCGGTGAAATTCTTCCCCGGCAATTTTTAACACGTCCTTGGGTTATGCATGTTGAAAACATAAATAAGGATTTTCAGAATTATTCACAAAATGTTTTTGAGTTGAAGCAATGTTTTTGAGTTGACGCAATGTTTTTGAGTTGACGTAACGTTTTTGAGTTGACGCAATGTTTGCGAGTTGACGCAATGTTTGCGAGTTGACGCAATGTTTGCGAGTTGAGGCAATTAATGTTTGCGAGTTGAGGCAATGTTTGCGAGTTGACGTAATGTTTGCGAGTTGACCCAATGTTTGCGAGTTGAGGTAATGTTTGCGAGTTGACGTAATGTTTGCGAGTTGACACAATGTTTGCGAGTTGACGTAATGTTTTTGACAAAAGGAATTTGGGGGCATGATCGATGAAACAATTTCGATCTGTTCCTAGCTCTATGTTTTGAGGGACCGAAAAGATTTCCATATGAATACACAAAATATAATTTTGATGACACAAAAATATTTTGAGGCCATGAAATGATTTTCATGTATGACAAAAAAATTTCTCTATAGGCTTTCCCGCTCCGCTCGAAAATCCCCCCTCCCCCCAAAAAATGCAACGGGGACCGGGTGACTGACTCAGTCACTTGCAGGCTGTGCGGTCTCGCATAAAAAAATTAATACTACACGAACGTCCGTGCGCGGATGGACCGCACTGGTTATCACGGGCCCATGCCTCGGGCTGAATGCGTCGCATGAAGCCCCCCACGCGCTGTGTCTGCACCGGTGGTTATGCACCCGCAGCATGGGTTATGTTGGTTTGTGCCTACCGATCATATCGAGCATCATTATTTCGTGTAGGCCTACATACCATGGAAATTCCTTCACGGTTTTACAAAACTTCGTGAAGTACAATATACCTGTATACATGTGTACTGTACATGTACAATGTACATGTACATGTATGTACTAGTACTGTAAAGTACAGTACATCACATGCAGTGCATTATAGACGGTGCGAGGTAAGTCAGGGGACTAGACATATGAATATGCATTGCTTGACCTAATTATGCAGGATATATTATGTATACGTCATATAATTAGGCACGGTAGGTGCGCGCGCATACGGTAAATAATCAGAGATCGTCTAGACGTAGTTATCGATGTCCAAGTTAGTAGTCGTGCACTCGTGCGTCGCTAGCGGATTGTCACGATACGCCCTCTCGTGGTGGCGGGTACGATAACTACGTCTAGCAATCTAGACTATATCACACTCTGCTCTCTGCTGAACTGACTACTAATTCCACTTACAATCAAGCTCTACACAAAACTCCTAAGCACATGACTCTAATCTTCTAATTTACATAGTTACACTATACACAAGGACCATGGGAAAGGAAGGGGGCACATTACACAAAGTCATTGAACCAAGGGATAACATGAAGACAGGACAGGAAACAAGGATTAAAGAAAAGGGTCATAAAACTAAACACTTGAAGGCATTTTAAAACTCAATACTGAAGTGAAAGGCATCAGAAAACTCAACAACACTGAATCCCTATAGAAACAATCTAGAAACAGGGCAAATAAAAATAAAACAATTCCTTAAAACTAGTCTTCAAAATAATCTCTGGTAAAACAGCCTAGTCTTTTCTATGCACACACAATAATTGTTACTTAAAATCGGTTGTTACCGATGCGTACGCCATGCGTACAGGGGGGGGGGGGGGAGGGGGGGGTTCAGGCCAATGCGTACCGTACGCAAACGAAAAATTTGCATAATAATTTCGCGCGAAAAAGAGAGGGGAAAAAACGAGAAAAAGGACCGGGATTGTTTTGTTTTTTTCCTTTTTTTTCTTATTCAACATAATAAAAATACATCTGTAAATGTATAAAAACCTGTTACACTTTAGTCATCCATTTCAAAATTTGGAAGTGACGTCACAATAACGGTACCAGCCCGGATTACTGTGACATATTAATGATGCTAAAGCAAGGTACCACGACAAGTTAAGAACCTAATGTGAAATGCGCGTATGCGTACAGGGGGGGGGGGGACCATTGCGTACGCCATGCGTACAGAGGGGGAGGGGGGTCAAAAAAGTCGGCATTTCATGCGTACGTACTTTATGGACGGCCCCTAATGAGCTTGGTGCCTAGGTCCAAGTTGATCTTAAGTACATAATGAGGGTGCCATGGTTTAACGATGGCTGACCTGCCATGGGTTTGTGCTCTTTGAGTTTGGTGGAAAGTTCTTACCAGTTTAATATGCACTTTGCTCCATTGGCAGGGGAACCTGCCTAGTCAAGGAGCAAAATTCTGAAAACCAATATTCATGTATTAGTTCAACACCCACTACATCTAAGGTTTGACTTCATAAAATGGAAGTTTACACCATTAACAGCTTTGCTAGATAGTATGTGGCTTCAAATTGTTGTATCACGTTTGAGAAAATGTGGTATCATTTGAGGATAAACAAAAAACAAGATTCACTTTCCCACAATGCAACTGAAACAAGGGCGTGGTCGTATTTTCTGCTCCAGTCCTCGTATTTTGGTGAATGATTATATGATTATATAATTCATAATCCATTCACAGAGAATTAACATTTAAAAAAAAATAAGTCAGAAGCTAGAGCTTTGGAGAGTATGTGGCCAGTCTACAGCTTATCTCGAACTCCTGGAAGCCGTCTACTTGTGCACCAACGCCTACCTCGCATCCGACCCAGCCAGACCCTTCCCCACGCAAGTCCGACAAGGAGAGCCAGAGTCCCCCGCTTATTTCTGCATCCTAATGGACTGAATACTCGGACTATGAGTGGAGGGAGGCCGAGCGTGGAATCACAGGCGTTCAGTTCAAATTCAGTATCCCTACCTCAGCAGCCGCGAAGAATGTTCAGCACATCCGAGCCGAGGCACTTAACCCATACTTACAGTGGTGCGCCTTTGCTGACGACGTCATGCTGGTCATAAACCAACACCCTTTTAGCGGCTGATGAGTCCGTGAACGGACGAAAATGCATTCCCGCTTATGCCCTGGTATACAACCCCCACCCAACCCCCCTGCTTGGGTACCGTTTGTTTTGGTTCGCACACTAGCGTTGATGATATTTTTATTACCCACCATTAACAAAACCCTCTTTATTTTGTTCACGGGTAATAAACACACGAGAGAATACACTATATGAATAAACCCATTCTTTTATTCAAGTCAAACTATATCAGAGTAATGTCTCTGGATGGGAAAGGGCCCTTTCCCCCTCCTGCCTCTCCTGCATTCCGATCCCGAATAGCAAATCATTCAAATATAGAAGAGGCATGACTTTTCTTCGGGAGGGGGAGGGGAGGCTGGAAGAGCCACCGTGGCGGGCTCGACTAGACTCTTCTACTAACATTCGCTTCTGTTATGTCTTATTATACGGAGCCCCTAAAGGGACCGGCAAAAAAAAGTTGGAGAGAAGTAAAAAAGAAAAAAAAAGTTCGAATTATTTCGTTCCCCCGAAATAATATTTCGTTCCCCCGAAATAATATTTCGTTCCCCCGAAATACTACTTCATTCCCTCGAAAGACTATTTTGTTTTGTTTCACTTTGAGCTATTTTGATGAATTCAGGCCCTGAAGTCGCTGCACTTTAATTGTCATGTTGTGGAATCACCTAATCGAAGTCCGGGAGATGTAATACCGAAATAATGACGTTTGTTGTATCACGGGTTATGTGTGACCATTGAGACTGTCTTTATTCACGCTTGAGTGCTTTTAGGGGAATAGGGCATTGACAATCACTTCACTGATAGATTCCATGACGCCGTCAATACATTTCATATGGTCGAGTGGTTCGGGAATGGGGCTTCGAATTAGGTGTCCCGGGTTCGAGCCCTAATGTGATGCCCGCAATTTTGTTGAATGTTTTACTCCTATCAATTGTCTGGTATAATAAATAGCTTTAGAAAGGGCTGCGATTTCACCAACGCTTTGTGGCTCGGTGGGATAAGCGATGGTACCACCGCTCAGACTTCCGGCAGTCTGGGTTCGATTCCCGATCCTGACTCTCTGATATTGAATGGAACATGGCATGTGCGGACCCTGGCACCGCGATGGTTCAGGGGCCGCCTTGTTTCTCCCTCTTAGTCTTCAGAGCTTTGCATGTCAGGCTAAGGTCTCAATGGTGGGGAGGATATGCAGTAGTCGGCTTGCCAGTAAGCCTATGGGGACTATTATGGGAGCCGGTAAGCCGGGTGAAAGAATCCCGGTGAGTCGCGTGCCCCTGAACACCTGACGGTCTGCTTAACTCTTGCTCTTTTTTTGTTTGAAATGTCAGGAGGAATAGTTAATTAGCCTGTCTCCATGATTTTAGGGTTTTTTTAACTCTGTAAATTTTCCTACTTTTCAAGTTACGGCGTACACTGTACACCTAAATAATCTTTTCTTTTTATGAATTCATTTCATGTTATTTATATGTATGTCTCCCCGTCGGGTTGTCTGTTTGTTTATCTGTTCCTGTTTCATTATAATGTATGTTGGGATTACAGAAAATACAATATTGAATATAGATCAAAATAAAAGTGATATCATACGTTTTAATGGAAAACGAGCACAGGGCTTGACTGAATCTAAACATAATGAGTAAAGTAGCAAAGGATAGCAAAGATTACTTTATATAATTTGTTTTGTCAAGTATATTCCATGGACAACTTGAACAATGAATAGCTTTATTAAAGTAGACATAAGTCCTCCTAGGAATGATTAATTTGTTGTATTCTTTTTTATTTCTAATAAGCAGGAATGAGTGCTTGTTAAATTATGCTTTACTGAACTTTTGAGTGTCATTTGTTTGTCTTGAAAACATCACCAATCTCCGTCTTCTTGTGGACTCACCCTGTATGGGACACTTTCGACTTTCTGGTATTCATCGAGAGAGGGCGCTCGCGGTCAGACGCTCAAGCCGGCTAGGTACGAGTAGACTCCCTTTATACCCTTTATATTTAAATCATTTCGGTCGAGGGAACCAAATAGTTTTTATTTCGTGACCTTCGAGGGAACGAAATAATATTTCGAGGAAATGAAATTATTTCGAGGGAACGATAGGCCTATATTATTTCGAGGGAACGAAATAATTGTAACTTCTTTTTTTTTACCTCTCTCCAATTTTGTTTTTGGTCCGTTCCTTTTGGGGCTCCGTACCAATGTGAGTGAACGAGAAATGGAAATGAGTGTGTACTTTACACTACTAACCCTTTCTTGGCAAATTCTACCAAATATCTCGTCGGCGTAGTGGATAATGTGCTGGCCTCAGTGTCATTCGGAAAGAGGTAATTGATCCCACCAAACATATATAGGGCGTCCAGTCCGTGCGGTGCTCCGGGGATCCAGTCAGAAAATTCTGGTGCAGGCACGAATTCTTTGCCTGTTTCGTAGGTGAAATAATAGAAATATGTGCTGGTGCTGGTCGAGGCCGCTGCGTGTCTATTTCTGATATTGGCAATGGCAACGTGGAAGTACAAGTCGCCAACCACATCGGTACATTACACGACATTCTCCATAGGACTGTCTAACTTGTCTGCGCCAAAGTACCACGCTTGGATGGCATCTGTTACATCTTGTGGGTTCTCACAATAACAGGTTGATGATATGATGCTATGTATGGCGTCTTCCAGTTCTTGGGCAGTAAAGCTCATAGTGCCAGGGTGCAAGAAGACAGATCCTTCTCGACTCGCCGCCCTGAAGGGAGGTCATACTGTCCTATACGGGGATGGGCTAAGAGAGAGGTAATGTCTTCAGGAATAAAATCTCCATCTGTGCAAAAGTCCTTAAGAGTTATAGCGCCCTCTATTGACAAAATCTTTGTATGATCACTCCAATCACCACATTCCAGAAATTTCTCCCACCGTTCAATCAATCTTACGTTAGTTCAATCATTCCCAGTAAACCAGTAATTTCCCAGTTAATTATTGATTCCAATCAAGTCAACCATCAGATAATCAGCTTCCCGTGCGTTCATAATACAAGAACCACGTCACCACGTCACCACGTCACCACGTCACCACGTCATCACCAGGTCACAAGTTGATAGGCCTAAACACAAGGCACCTACTCCAGCAGGAATCAATTATACTGGGCAAACAGATCACTGTAAAGATATCGAATCATCAATAAATCATCAAGAACTAATTTGTAACCAGCAGTGTGGCCTACATCCTTTTTCATGGTCCCTCGGACCGGATCCAAACCAGTGACCCATGGATAGGAAACCAGTCCGTCCGTCCAGAGCATCCAAACTACCTAAGCATCTGATAGATTACGCGATGGACACTAAATCCAAGGGCCATGCTGGAAGTGGATCTGGATCTACCAGTCCTAGCCATCACTCATCCCTACGAGATTATTCCGAACCAGAGTCTGCCAGTTCGAGCCATTCATCCCGGCCAAGTCATCACTCTAAACACGACTCTTGTTCATCCAGCCACTAATCCCGGCCAAGTCATCGTTCCAAATATGACTCTTGCCGTTCCAGCCACTCATCCCAGCCAAGTCATCGTTCCAAGCATGACTCTTACCGTTCCAGTCACTCATCCCAACAGAGTAGTTACTCCAACCACGAGTCTCACCGTTCCAGTCAGCATTCAACACATGACAACCATGGCACTAAATCAAGTGCCACTTCTCAAAGTCGACACTCCAGACATTGTTCCAGCTCAAGTGGATCATCCAAATCCCATGCTTCTCACATCACTCAACTTAGTGATGCCCACTCAGCTTCAATCACAGCTCTCCGAAGGAGGATGCAGTATGAGGAGTTACAATGTCAGATGCAGGAGGATGAGAATGCTGACCGACGACTTCGTGAGATAGATGATCAAGCTCGCAAGGCCCGTCCTGAAGCTGAGGAAATAGAACGGCACGCCCTAAGAGAACGTGAAGACCTGACAACTCGACTTTCCCGTCAACGCAGACTACGCCAGGCCTAGCAAGAATTCTTGGAGGCTGAAGCCATCAGCACGATGATTGGTAGCCTTAACCAATCCCCACCGCTGAATGATGCGTCTGCTTTCACCACTTCACCCGCTGCGTCTGCAGTCACCACTTCACCCAGTGCGTCTGCAGTCACCACTCCACCTAGTGCATCCACTATTGCCACTTCGCCCAGTGCATCTTCTGTCGCCACTTCACCCAGTGCGTCTGTTCCAGACCCCATTGAGTCCTCCACCATGTCACCAACGCCGAAGCAGTCTCATACAGTTGATCCTCCTCCACCTTTCTTCCTCCTTCCTCCTCATCTTTGCCAGCCGTGTCCCATCCATCAGCACATCCACATCCTGCAGTCACGGATCTCCTTGTCACCCTCTCACAAGGTATCCCCAAGCCGACTCTACCCAAATTTGCTGATGGTAAGGAAAGGGACTTCGCCGTACTCAAGATGGCCTTGGAGAATCTTCTCGATGTACATCCACATCTGACTGAGCACTATAAATACCAGGTGATGATGGACAGACTTGGCGGGCAGGCACTGAAGTTAGCGAAGTCGTTTATGTATTCTAAGAAGTCATATGCCGATGCACTTTCCGCCCCGAAAGACAAGTACGGGCAACCAAGACAGCTCTTACAGAGTGAGATCAGCGCCATTATGTCGACCCCTACCATAAAATATGGAGACTCTGAATCGCTCAGCAACTTCTCCCTCGATGTATTGTCCTTAGTGGGGATGCTTCGAGCCCTAGAGGGAGAAGATGGAGTGGAGCTGAAGTGTGGATCCCATGTTGATCGACTTTTGAGCAAGCTGGCCCCTAGCTTCAGGACCTCCTTCATGGAGTACTGCATGAATAAAGACATACTTAAGCCTGACAGCAGCCAGACGTATACCCTTTCCCAGTTCTCCGCATGGCTGAGTGTCAAGTCTCGGTCACAGAACTATGCAAGCAGAGCAGTATTGTACCTAAGATCTCCAGTCCACAAGTTCATCAGCGCCCTCCCAAGAAGGATGTCCCTACCAGTGTCTTCATGTCCAACTCCAACATGAAGGACAAGCCCAGAAGTAAGCCTAAGCCATTCTGCCCTTACTGCAATAGTAAGGAGCACTATCTCGGAGGGTGCCCAGAGTTGAAGAAGTTGGACACCGACAGCATCGTCAAATGGATCCAAGAGAAACAGCGATGCTGGAAGTGTGGTAGAGCACATAAACCCGAGGACTGCACTCTCAAGAAGCCATGCCACTCATGCGAAGAGATTCACCTCACCGTGCTGCACGATGCCGCCAAGAGTGCTACCAGTCGAGTGCTCGGTGTACGGGGCTCTAACCCGAACATGTTTGTGGATAAACCCATTCGTCCACATAACATTTTGCTGAAAGTAGTACCAGTCATCCTTCAAGGACCAGGTGGCACCCTAAATACCTACGCCATACTTGACGATGGTTCAGAGAGAACCATGATTATGCAGACAGCTGCCGACAAGCTTAGACTTCAAGGACATCCAGAGACCATGCTCCTTCGTACTGTTCGTGACGACATCATTGAATGCAAAGGTCAGTCTCTTTTCCTCCATCTCTCACCCAGAGATCGGCCTGAGGTCAAGTTTGCAATACCCACAGCCTTCTCTGCCAGTAATATCTGCTTGTCAGAGTACACGTATCCAGTTGAAGCCCTTCAACAGCGATATAGCCACCTCTTGGACCTGCCATTACCGGCCATCCAGAAAGCTCTTCCGATGGTGCTGATTGGCTCTGATCATATATGGAGCTCATCATCCCAAGAGATCCAGTAAGATTTGGTCCTACAGGATCACCAGCTGCAGTCAACACAAAACTAGGTTGGGCTCTTCAGGGACCGGCAGGAAAGCATAAGCCGTATCCAAAGGAGCAGAGAGTCTTCAAGACGTCACTGTTCCCAGAGACCAATGATGTCTTCAAGCACGTAGAGATGCTCTGGCAGGCAGATGTACTCCCATACGTCAATGAGAAGCACGTGACACGTTCCAAGCAGGACCAACAGGCACTCGAAGTTCTTAGCCAGAAGACGATAAGAGTGGAGGTAAAGGGAGTGAACCGTTATGCAACACCACTTCTGCGATCTAAAGATGGATCAACCTTCCAGGCACCCAAAGAGGCTGTATTACCTACCTTGAGGAGAACCGAGAAGTACCTACAGTCTCACCCAGTGCAAGCCCAGAAACACTGCAAGCTGATAAAGAAGTTGCTTGATGACGGTCACGTGAGAATCCTGAATGATGATGAGGCTTTGCGAACCGCAGAGTCGTGGTTCATCCCACACCATACAGTTGAGCACAACAACAAGCATCGTTTGGTGTTTAACTGTTCCTTCAAGTACAACAACCAGATTCTCAACGAGCATCTCTTACCTAGTCCATCCCTCAGTTCATCACTCATCGCTGTTTTGCTGAGATTCCGTCAACATGCATGTGGCCATTTCAGGTGATATCAAAGCGATGTTTCATCAGGTTCGCCTCCTACCGAGTGAGAGTTCACTTTTCCGCTTCCTGTGGCGGAACCTCAAGGATGATGCTGAACCTGACACCTACGAATGGCAAGTGGTGCCATTTGGATCAACCTGTAGCCCCTGTTGCGCTACATACGCATTGAGGAAACATGCCTCCGACCATAAGGCTGCTTACCCAGAAGTCGCCAATGCAGTAGACCAGTCTTTCTACGTAGACAACTGTTTGGAGAGTGTACCCAAGGCAACAGAGGCAAAGGCACTCATCGTCCAGATGCGCGAGCTGTTGACCGATGCTGGCTTTGAAATTCGTCAATGGGCTAGCAACATTCCTTCAGTAGTTGAGGAACTCCCTCCAGAAGCCCGATCAGATGGCTGCGAGCTCTGGTTGACTTTCGGCGAGACAGATTCACCGGAGGCAACCCTGGGTCTACAATGGGATTGTAGCACTGATGAGCTCAAGTATCGATACCGTCCAATCGACTACAAGTGCCTGAACATGAGGAATATGTACCGCATCCTAGCCAGTCAGTATGACCAACTGGGTTATCTCACCCCATACACTGCACGAGCCAGGGTTATCATTCAGGAGCTATGGAAAACCAGCCGGTGTTGGGACGATCCTCTGGAGACTGGCGAGATCAAGAGCAGATGGCAGATATGGGAGGATGAACTTCCAAACCTGATTAAGATCAAGCTGCCTCGATGCTACACTCCTCCTTCCATTGACGCACCATCGACTCATCATCAGATACACGTCTTCTGTGATGCATCAGAGCGGGTGTATGGCGCCGTAGCTTACCTGCGCACTACAGCTCAGCCAGACACCACCCAGGTCAGCTTTGTTATGGCCAGGTCACGCGTTGCTCCCAAACGCCAACTATCCATGCCGGCGGGCCCAGGTTGGAGCTCTCAGCTGCCCTGGCTGGGGCCCAACTGGCTGATCTTCTTCGGAAGGAGCTCACCCTACCCATCGATGACATCATCTTCTGGAGTGACTCCACGACAGTACTCAGTTGGCTCCAGTCAGAATCCTGCAGATTCAAGGTGTTTGTTGGTACTCGGGTAGCCGAGATTCAAACCCTCACAGATGTCAACCATTGGCGTTATGTGGATACGAAGAGCAACCCTGCAGATGATCTCACCAGAGGCAAGACCCTTAATGAGCTCAGTGAATCCTGTAGATGGAGAGATTGGCCCCATTTCCTCCAGTTACATCCTGATAACTGGCCAGCTCTTCCACCCACGGTGACCCAAGATGAGACAGAGTTGAGAAAATCAACCTTCTGCGGAGGAGTTGCGACAGTACCCCTCAATATGCCTGATCCAACCAATTATGACACTTGGGATGATCTTATCACCGCCACCAAGCAGAGCCTTGACGGGGCGGCAGACACAGCCACTACTGAGTTGACTGCAGATCAAATAGCCGAGATAGAGGTGCTGCAGGGTAGCAGATTCCTACAGCTTGCACTTGAATACGATGTGTCAAGTGGCCTAATTCGTGTCGGGGGCCGTCTTCGGCGTGCTGAAGAACTACCCGAGATGACAACACATCCAATTGTATTGGATCCCTCACATCCTATCGTCAAACTGATCATCCGTGACTATGACAACAGAATCCTGCACTATGGTCCAGAGCGATTGCTGGCTGAAGTTCGTCGCAAGTTTTGGCTTCTGCGAGGAAGACAGGCCATTCGCAAGCACCAACGGCAGTGCTTTGACTGCCAAAGATGGCGAGCCCAACCGCATGTTCCCAGAATGGACGACCTGCCCCCAGCACGTCTCCGAATCCACAAGCCCGCTTTCTACTCCACTGTTGTGGATTGCTTCGGTCCGATGACGACAAAGATTGGAAGGCGTTCCGAGAAACGTTGGGGAATCATCTTCTCGAATGCATTCCTGATGGCTCTTAGACGCTTTGTTGCCAGAAGAGGGAAGCCCTTCGAGCTGTTATCTGATTGCGGCACGAATTTCAAGGGTGGTGAATCTGAACTCCAAGAAGCCTTCTCCATCATGAATCCTTCCCTTCAGCAGGAGCTAGCTAAGCAAAAAGTGCGGTTTGTGTTCAATCCACCCAAGGCACCACACTTCGGAGGAGTTTGGGAGAGAGAAATAAGATCAGTGAAGGAAGGTCTCCGGGTCGTCCTGAAGGACCAGACCGTCCCTGAACCAGTTTTGCGGACTGTCCTTGTTGAAGTTGAGGGCATTTTGAATTCGAAACCCCTCGGATACGTTTCGTCTGATGTCGCAGGAATCAATTATACTGGGCAAACCGATCACTGTAAAGATATCGAACCATCAATATATCATCAAGAACTAATTTGTAACCAGCAGTGTGGCCTACATCCTTTTTCACCATCGATTGTTACTTTCGAGTCCCAGATATTTGAATTACTCGTCAGTTCCTCCGCACTCACATCACGAAGACAACTGTTGAGGTCCTTGGTACTGCTCCCATCGGGTAGATCGCATCAAACTGATGTACCTATACTCCATGCTTGAATCTTGGCGAAATCAACAGGATTAAATATGCCTGGGAATGCCGCTCCACTCTGCGCTATGACCGTGTGGAAGAGAGTCTTATTGTTCAACGGAGACACTCCAACCCCCAGCCGACCCACCAAAGATGGTGATTTTGTCTGAGTCACCGCCGAAGTTTCCGATGTTGTCCTTTACCCACTAGATGGCCAGGCGCTGTTCCCACAGACCGTAGTTCCCAGGTGCTGAATCGTGGCCAGTGCTTAGGAAACCCAATGGCCCGAGACGGTAGTTGAAGTTCACCACGACCACACGTCCCTGTAACGCCAAGAACGTCCCATCGTAGAGCGCTCCCTCTCCAATGGATCTAAACTAGCCTCAATGGTATGAGGTGAATACACATATATTATATTATATTATAAAGTCAAGCAGTCTTCGTCCATACCCGTGTTCGGATCAAAGGCACCCGGTGGAATATACATCTGCGGACATTTCAGACCGTACGTGGTAGCATTAAGTACGTCTTCCCATGAAGACTTCGTTACGGGTTTAGCAAAGCGTAGCTGCCCAATTGGAGGTTCGGCGTAAGGTATTCCAAAGAATCGTGTCAGTATAGCACCTGCAGATCCTTCGGTGATCTTAACTCCCATTACCTTTCCCAAAATGGTATTCGCTATCACTATCTGCCCCTCACCGCACAGAAAAGCCAAGACGAAACAAACATAAACATGAACATCATGTTATAGAGAGGAGTCGGTTGTTGAGCTCCATGACTGTACGTGTTCACCTTCTTGACACATTGAGGTTCAATGCCTGTGTATTCTAATGCTAACACTAGCAGGATTTACTTTTTAAAGTAGTGGATTGTACTTTGCACTGTTACGTGGTGGCACTGAGCAACATTTTGTACTGAAGATACCTGAATCACGGTCACTGGCGAGGTAATAGTATTGACCATAGAGGAAGGAAACCATCCTCTATGTATTGACCATGGAGCAAAATAAGCAACCATGACAAAGACGTATTTACTTTAGTCTTATTTACAATACAGCGAATGGGAGTAGGTGACCACTTGAGAAACGAAATGCTAACCTAGATGATAGCAATCCTAGCAACCTTTGATTTGAGCCTGGTTCATGGTTGCATGCTTACTGTGAGCTGGAATAAGAGTATGAAATATCAATCCTTAGAACTTAAATGGAAGAACACAGGGTGACCAGCAAATATATAATGACTGTACAATGTTTCATGGGAAACTCCACAGTAGGATCATTCCAGCTGTTTTCTCAAAAAGTGGGCACCGTATGGGACTGGGAATTTCACAGATGACTGTTACAGTATTTTCCTTGATATTTTTGCCCAGGAATCTGCCAGGAATCTGACAAAAACCAAATTATGATATAACATTTAAAAGGCTTTTCTGCTTATATCCTTCTGTTACTGAAAACATGTGATTTAAAACCTTGCTCTTCAAAACCTTTGACAAAAATTAACATTACATATCGAGTTTTAATGAATAGTTACTACACTATGGGAAATGAATCATAAAAGGCGCAGAGTTCATCTAAATTAAAAACACCGTTTTATTAAGTGAAACTTGCAGAATTTTTGGTGCGAAATTGTATAGTCACTGAAATGTGAGAGCTAAACGTGTTTCCCTGGACAGATTGGTACCTTCATGGTCATACTGATGGTTTACATAGCAGTGTTGTCCAGGTAATCGGGTAGGCACTTAGTACCGATCCCGCGCTTGTCCACTTCGACCTCCAATCGTTTTGTACGGAACTTGTAGGCCATACAACCCCCAAGAAACAGCATGGCAAACACCAGCACCCCTACAGCCACCCCAATAAGGGCTTGTATCAGTGTACCGGCCTCCTCGGGGCTCAGGCTTAAGCCGATACTCTGGCCGACCCTGCACGGATTGGGCTCTGGTATTAACATGGTCACAGACGGCGGTGTCGACACGGCACCGAAAGCACTGTCGGTGATTTTCGGGATGTAGTCCACCCAGAAGGCTATCTTGTCTGCCTTGAAATGCCGGCCGATAGTCACATTGGGATGCAGGTTAATGTACGTCTCATTCTCAGCTTCAAATGTTGGCCAGTAACTCAAGCCATTTGCATTGGGATCCCTTTATCAAAGATATCGTAAAAACAATTAAACCTCCAGTTAAAACTCATCAAGTATTTACAGGAGGTCTCCATGCACCATAAAAGTTCCAAGATACAAGACAATGAGCTTCCAAAGTATTCATAGTGACTTTATCCTATATAGCAGACTGTCTGATCCTATCGCGTTGCTTTAATAAATAGAGGGAGCCAACCTTTACACTTTACCCTTTTCATCATTTTCTTTCTCCTATTTGATATTTCTTCCACCCTTGTTTTTGCTTACAATTTTCAGCGTTCAACCGCTTCCCCCATATCCCCTGTTCTATTGCCTCAGCAAACTCCGTCCCCATTGCTTGTGTAGAAAACTTTCTTGCATCACAAGTTGGAGTGAGGTAAAAAGAAAGTTACAACTATTTCGTTCCCTCGCAATAATATATCGCTCCCCGGAAATACTATTTCGTTCCCCCGAAATCATTTCGTTCCCTCGAAATACTATTTCGAAAACAGAGCGTAATTCGAGGGAACGAAATAATTTTAACTTTTATTTTACCCCTCTCCAACTTTTTTTTTGCCCGTCCCCTTACGGGCTCCGTACTTAATCCCCATGCAATTTTTCAGAATATATTAATGCA
Source organism: Astropecten irregularis (assembly GCA_963971285.1). NCBI lineage: Eukaryota > Metazoa > Echinodermata > Asteroidea > Paxillosida > Astropectinidae > Astropecten > Astropecten irregularis. Next base: position 1,098 of record CAXARH010000016.1, on the reverse strand, counting down.
AATAAGGCTACGCCTCTTTGCGAACATTAATGTAGGATAATTATAATGAAATTAGTACCATAGGCCTATGTCCTCTGATAATTATTCAGCTGGAGAGTTCTGTCCAAAAACTTTTCCCAAGTCAAGTTCATAAACAAAAGGAACCCTTAAAATTGTAAATACTTGTTGGCACAAATTGTAATCAGTGTCAAAAGTCATTAAAAAGTGAACAAAGAAAAATTTTCCTGAGCAGGATTCGAACCGGCGACCTCCTGAATATCGTACAGGCGCTCTACCAACTGAGCTATCCAGCCCTAAGATGGTGGTGTTCCCAATAGTCAATTATCTTTGTTCGTTTGGCAGTGTCTAAAATTATATATTTTACTCCTAGCGATACACAGCCTAGTTCAGCTAACGTCGAATAATTTTCAGGCGTAAAGAGTGGAATAATTGGACACAAAGCGTAGTGATTTTGTTCTGACATTTTAGGGGCGGAAGTAAAGGTGAACAATGAGTCTATTGTTTGGCTGGCCGCGGTGGGGCGCGCTCACAGCGGAAATTTGATATGGCGGCATGTCGTTCAGATTGAGGTCGATCAGCAGAGACCATGCAGGTCGTGTAGCTCTATGGTTTAAAGGGTCTCTGCAATGGGAATATTATGGCTTGAACATGTGCCAATAAAAAACTGGAGATTGTAATTTTACCCACTTCCTCACACTGATTCAGGGTTAAGACAGGTTTTTTGGTTTGTATGCTAATTAGCATTTCCATATTCATGAGCAAAAACTGTGATGGTCATCTGGGAAACTGAGAGCAGTAACCCAATTGATTTGTGCACAAAAAGTTGCAGTTGTTTTACAGGTTCTCTGACAGACCTTTTCCTCCTCAATGGTTTTATTTTGCCAAATATGGGTCGTCCATAAAGTACGTACGCACGAAATGCCCACTTTTTTGACCCCCCCCCCCTCCCCCTCTGTACGCATGGCGTATACGCAGTGGTCCCCCCCCCCCTCCCCCCTGTACGCATACGCATTCCACATTAGGTTTTTCACTTCTCGTGGTCCCTTGCTTTAGCATCAATAAAATGTCACCGTAATCCGGGCCGGTATCGTTATTGGG
>CAXARH010000015.1:0-19254 GCA_963971285.1 Astropecten irregularis | reverse complement strand
AACAATGTTCTTTTCATTTGCTTTTTAGTTTGAGGACGTCTTTGTGAAGGAAAAAGGACACTTTCAAAAGCTCAAAGATGGTACGTACTGTAAAGCTGTAACAAACAAACAAAATTAATAAAATATAAACAACATTCTGTTAAAATATTTCTACCAGAAAGGGTGTATTTATCCAGAAACAGTAAACCTAACACCAAAAACATTTATCTTAATAAAGAATCCGTCTTTGTTTTATAAGAAAAAAATATTTGGGTTTTCACTATTTCTTGAGAATCATATATATGTCCGATTGAGATCAAATGTTCACAGGTTTATTATTTCATGTAGGCCTACATGCTGGATTAGACAGAGTGTGAGTGCTGTTCTGTGACCTTTACCAATCATGTATTATACATTTAAGTATATGAAGTGATTGCAGTTAATAGAATTTAATCAATGTATTTTGTGTTCCCTGCTTCAGATGGAGAATTGTTGTTCATGCAGCTACCCCTCCTGGAGATTGACGGATTGAAGATAGTCCAGTCGGGTGCCATCGTTCGATACATTGCTCACAAGCACGGTCTGATGGGAACAAATCCAGTTGAACAAGCAATGTATGCCAACCTGAACCATACTGCCAATTCCATGGATTTGTATCATTTTCAATTTGCCCACAATTTATTGCTTAAAAGTATTTAATATTTACCGGTATACCGTTACAGGTAGATTAGTATAAAAACAGGCACATCATTTTAATTTCAATTTGGGTGTGTCAGTGATGACCTTTTGTGAAGTTCAAAGTAGGAAACACATGCAATTACTGCAGTGTCCCCGCCTGTATTTTTTCCAGCAACAAAATAATTTACGTTCCGCCACACTCTATAAATTGCAGGGTGTATGTCCCCTAATCATGGGACGTATAGAGTGCGGCGGAGCGTACATTCTTTTGTTGCCGGACAAAACTCGGCAGACGGGGACACTGCAGTAATGGCGGACAGTATATCGTGCTGTCTGATCGGTCTATAGAAAAACATATTTATGTAAAATGAATCCCTGTGAAATTCTGTCAAATTCAAGAGAACTGCATCTGCGACCCTGAACAAAATTGCACCATCTAATTCAGATATTTCAGGAATGTTAACAAATTCACTGAAAAACTCACGTAAACACAATTCGTTGTCTTCTCAAAATACTCAAACTTTGTTTTTGACAAATTTGACAAAGATCAGTCTTGTGAAATGTAAAACAATATGGAGTGGAATGAATGCTGTCATCCAATACACTAACATGACCAATTTAAATGTCGAATCAAGCGTTTCAGGACTGAACAGTGCTCTCCCTTATCTAGTTAACATTTTAAATAATTCGTAACTTGTTTAGTCTTTTTTTGTTGTTGTATTTCAATGTCAATCTTTTATTCCTTATAAATTTTAAGTGCTTTTCTTTTAATATTTTGGAAATACTTATCTTTTTAACTCTATTTTTGTAAACGTTTTATCTTAATCTTAAATTATTATGTAAACATGTGCAATTCAGTCTTCAACTGCTAGACATGTTATCGTAATCTTTCAAACGTTTTTGCCTATTTTCCTCTGCAGGATTGATACATTGTTTGAAGGATCACGCGATTACATCATGGACTTGGTATCATTAGCCTTCCGTTCCTCTCATGAAGAGAGGTTTAAAGCACAGGAGTCAATCAAGAAGAAGGCAAAGGAACAGTTCCTGCCTATTTTTGAGAAGGTGAGGAATCTAGGGGCCTATTCCAAACTTTGGCTCCGGCTCAGGCTCCGGCTTCATCTCAACTTTGTCAACCATGCTGAAAATATAGGTTGTGGTTTTTCATTGAAGCTGAGGCTCTGTTTTCTTTTTCAAATCAGAGAATCCACTTCTGAACCGCAGCCAAAAGCCTCTATTTTGATAGCTGTTTTTTTTTTAGAATGGATTACAAAAATGGAGCCGGAGCCGGAGCCGGAGCCGGAGCCGGAGCCGGAGCCAGAGTTGGAGCCGAGGTTTGGAAAGGGCCAAGGACATGTTGAAGGTTCTGTTGCTGTGTTCATTCAACTAGAGCTTCTGGAGTCGATTCTCGTTGTATTACTACCAATCGTAGGACATGCAGTCCTATGTGGGATAGGCCCCCTAAGATGGCTTATCCTTCGTAAGTCGATTTACGATCGATCTTAGGGCTTTGTGAAATAGACTCCTAGGGTCGATTTCACGAAGCCCTACGATCGATCGCAACTCGAGATACGGTGGATAACCCATCGTATCCTACGACTTCTATGTGGGGCTGCAATGCATCATAAGTCCTACGATTGATAGTATTAAGTTACGATGAGTGAAGCCCTACGATCGATCGTAACTCGAGTTACGAAGGGTAACCCATCGTAGGGGGCCTATCCTACATGGGACTCGAATGCATCGATAAATCATGCGATTGATAGTAAGTTACGATGAGTTTGGTGAAATCGACCCCTGGTCAGAATTCTAAGTTGAATGCACTTGATTTTATTTTATCCCTCTCGACAGGTCTACAAGAAGAGTACTTCGGGTTTCCTAGTGGGTGACTCCTTGTCACTCGCTGACCTTGCATGGTTGGAGTTACTCCTCGCTCTCCATGAAGTAGAGCCACAGTTTGCCATCACTTTCCCCAGCGTTGCTGTAAGTACTTCTCTAAATCATGCAAGTTAAAAAAACCATGATGTTGCAGGGACAATTTACTTTCATAACACTTGCACAAGCATTTGACTAACCAATTTTACCAGTTACATTTTCACAAGATGTTTATTGATGTTAAGTTGACAAACAGTATATCTACTACATACCATCATTTGCTTGGTTTAAGAATTACATGGAACATACAATTCCCCAAACAGCAGTTTGATTGTGCCAGAACCAATGAGGGTAGTGAAGCTAAGAATTTTCCATTGGACAAGCTCAAAACAATCACACATATAATGTGAGACAAAACTGCACACAGACGAAAGCAGAAAATAGATACCGTAATTAGATTTTGTAGAAAATGTTTTATAAGCATTAAAAAAAAGAAGCATTTTAAAACAAAAAAGCAAAAAAAAGCACTTCACAAGATGTTTTTACTATTGGTTTTAGGTATAAATTTGCAGAAGCGTTGAATTTGGTTTTATCTGTCAAGATGAGTTTTGGTTGTTTTGAAACATTAGGACACCGTGCCAACCAGTACTATTTTGTTTATGAACAAACAAATGGCAGTCAAATTGCAAGGCATTAATCATTCAAATCGTCAAATAATGTGAGCACTGTGGGTCTAAGAACAACCCAACGTGCGGACATCAAATGCAATCTTTTGTCTTCCAAGATGGCCGTATGCATCAAGGGCATTTTGAGATGGAAGTTAATTGAGAAGGTTAAAGGTAGTATCATACTTTGGTAAGAAACCAAAACAGAAATGTTCACAGATTTACGTAAAACTTTCAGGGTATGAAGATGGTGCTGGTAGAAACCTACCGTTAAAATGTTTCCGCCTGAAAGGGTGTATTTATCCAGAAATTAGTAAAACAACGACAGAAAATATTTTTGATCTTTTAAAAGATCAAAAATAAAAGAGAAAAGACTTCAGAAATACTGTGGCCGTTTTTCACGATTTTCTCAAAAAGTGGGCACCGTATGGGACTGAAATTTTCACAGATGACTGTGACTGTATCTTCCTTGGTATTTTTGCCCATGAATCTGTACTTCTTTGACAAAAACCAAAGTATGATATTACCTTTAAATCCTACTGAATCATTTCCTCAGGCATGTTTACTTTGTTTCACAAATTCTGAAAACTAAGTTTTTCATTACACAGATGTGAAGTTTCATTGTTTTCTTTGTATTTTTTCTCCAGGCCTTTACCACTAAGATCACATCATTGCCTCAGATCAATGCCTTCGTTAATGGTCCGCAGCGACAGTCAGCACCTGATGACGCCTATGTGGCCACCGTTTGCAAAGTGTTGGACTGGAACTAGTCTAGGTATTCATAAAGCTTGGATGTGATATCGGCCTAGTTTAGTGTGTAATAATTATTATAACTACTTATTGCATCATGCATGCATGTAGGGTGACGGGTTGTGCATAAAACTTTACTTGATACCTATTTCTAAACATCCTCCAAACCAATGAACTTGAAATTGACATGCGTTCCTATTGAGAGCATTATCGGTCTTCTACTACAATTTGGACTGTAAAATATATGTTTTTAAAAGGTAGCTAGGACGTTAGGGCTTCTTCCTCCATGGTTAAGGCGACTTCTTAATGTCGCCCAATAGTGTGGTTTCGTATCCAGTGCAAAATGCGGTGGTCGCCATGACACAGGACACACAGGGCGTTCATTACATTACTCGCAGTGTGAAATTAACTATGAATATCATGCGCAAGACTGCAAAGAAAGGTGGCCCACATGAGGAACATCGAACATCAGAAATATCTTTGCATATATTTGTGATGTTTGAAATGCGTAAGTACACTATTAAGTACCAAGTTGCTCTTAACATTATTTTACTGACATACATAAACCAGTCTTCCTATGTGTTAATGTGCATTATGAACTTTGACCTCAATGTTAGGGCATTAGACTACTAGACTTGAGCGACATTTTTTTTTTAACTGGAGAACTTCAAGCTATTTTTGCATTTCACATTAATTTTTACTTGTTCAACCATCTTTTAGCAAGGTTCTACAGCATAATCATATGTTTTATCATGTGTGTACATTGTAACTGTAAGACTCTCAATGGCCAATGGGCTAGTTTTTCATGGAGAGAGTATTTTATAAAATTGACTAGCTCAATAAATGAAATCATTATCATAAAGGGTACTAAGGGCCTTTTCCAAACCTCGGCTCCGGCTTCGGCTCCGGCTTCGGCTCCATTTCGTGACTCCATTTTTGAATAACAGGTATCAAAATAGAGGCTTTTGGTTATACGGATTGGAAGTAGATACTCTATTTTGAACAAGAAAGCAGAGATTCAGCTTCAATGAAAAGCCAGAACCTACATTTTCAGCATATGGATGACAGCGCCGGAGCCGGAGCCGGAGCCGGAGCCGGAGCCGAGGTTTGGAAAAGGGCCTAAATTTCCCCAAACTCTGGGTTTCATACTGTGCCTCTTTCAAAGTTAATGGTCAAAATACAGATTCACAAGTAACCTGGCATTTACCACACTATAAATGAAGGATTCTCAGCAGTTTCTGATGATCCCTATACATGGCAATATCAATATTTGTATATCAGTTATCATTGTCCCGCTGTTACATATAGGCCTATTGATGATTCCTTCAAGTCTTTTGCAGACAACCCCACTGGGTTCGGACATTTCCACATTTCTTTGGATAGTTCTTAACTTCTTATGCCTTGGTTTTTTTTTAAGTCTAGGACCAATTGTATGCTTTCATTTATTCATGTGTGATTAATGTTTTGCCCATAGGAAAGGATTTATGATTGTGAAAACCAAGGGTATGTTTACCAAATAAAAGAATTGGCATTTTCACTGAATCTAGACCAGTCCCCATTCATACTTGTTTATTTGCAGTTGTTTTTGCATTGGTGAAAAATTGTAGTAACACTGGAAATTATTGCCCTGACATTGTTAAAGTTTTATCGGGCAGGCTGATGGAAATAAACATCTTCGTCAGTTGAATTGTAATGAAGAACATACATTTGTGAAAATGATTAAAGATTGCAGACCAATACTTGACTTGAGAACCTTCTTGTTCCTGTTTAAAACCACTGGTTCTTCAAAAAGTTATAGTCATCCGGATGTTTAGTCATAAACAAGATAATAGTGTGTTTCTTACTGTGTCTTTGTCTTACCAGGGTATGTGCAACAGTTTCTGCATGCACATAGATTATTATGAATCTTTATAAGTATGGACTTTTTTTTGCAAAAATATTTTCTTACAAAATATCAAATTTAGTAATCAAGTTTCCCTTGAAGTGAATTTGATGATCTTATAGTTATTAAAAAGACACACTCTTATTTGAGTGATCCCCGGGTTCCATTTCCCAGGTACGCAGCATTGCTAATGTTGTCTCAGTTTGCAGACGAAGGGTAGGCCGTTATCTCGGTCGCATTCGATGTCGTTCCAGTATCCCAGACCGCGTTCTTCCATGTCCGTCATCTGTACGCAGTCTTCTTCCTCGTCCGGTCCGCCGTTGTTGGGTTCGTCAGGGGTCCACTTCCTGTAGCGGAGGGCGCTGCCGTCACTCCAGCCAAAGTTATCCTCAACTCGCAGATCGTGGAGGCCGATCCACATGGAATCAAATCTACATGATAATTATGAAATCAACATAAAGAAGGAACTATGGAATTTAAAGTTTTACGTAGGAAAATGTGTTACTGTCGGTCCTGAAAGAGCTAAGAATGGAATGAGCCTGAGGTCACTTGGGTCAAATTGTGTGTCTTTTCAAGGCAAACAGTTTGACAGGTCACAGGTAGAGGCAAACAAGTACAGCTGCATACAGGGGCCAATTTCATAAAACTGTTAAGCATCAAACATTTGCTTAGCACAAAAATGTCTCGCCCAATAAAACAAACCACCATTGAAAATTCCATTTGATATTCATGGTCAGCGAACAACAGCCAAAGAACAATCACAAGTGCTACACAACACGTGGAGATTTGGGCGTTAACCCTGTTTTTATTAAAGGGATTACATACGTTTGGTAATTTGAGCCTACTGTTTGTTTAAAACCAATATAATTGTATATATATACCATAAAACCAACCTGTGAAAGTTTCAATTCAAAAGGTGGTAGCGTTTTTGAGATTTTGGCGACAAACTAGAGTGGTTATTTCACGCCAGAGAACAGTAAGTCAATAGCTGAGAAGCGTTACGGCCATAACGCTTCTCAGATTCATAATTTTTGGAGATAAAAAGTGACACATTTTTCCATAACCGCGGTACTTCGAATTGAGCGTTTCTCAATATGCATTATACTATCCAAAGCAGCTGTACTTCTCACCAAGTAAGTTTTTATTTCCATAAATTTTCAGAGTCATTACCAAACGTATGCAATGCCTTTAAGACAGAAATGTCATACTTAGCAAATTTGCTTAAACGTTTTATGAAATTGGCCCCAGGAGAACATGGAGGAGCTCTTCTCGAGATAAGTTTAATATCATCTCAATTTTCTGCTAAGTTCTTTCCTTCTTTGTTATTGTAGTGTCAGGTGAAGATTGTCTATCCCTGGTTATTTTCCAGACGTTAAGATAGGGCTATGAAAGATGGGATTCACTTCTGATATCAGAGCTATATATTTTAATGACTTGATAAGCAGTTTGTTCTAACTTAAAGGTAGTATCATACTTTGGTAGCATACCGAAACAGAAATCGTCACCGAATTTTCCTATAACTTACAGGGTATAAAGATGCATGGTGATGGTAGAAACATACCGTTAAAATTGTTCTGCCTGAAATACTGTATTTATCCAGAAAAGAGTAAAACCAGTAACCAAAATTATTTTTGATCTTTTAAAGATCAGAAATAAAAGAGAAAAGACTTAACAAATACCGTGGCCGTTTTTCACTATTTTCTCAAAAAGTGGGCAACGTATTGGACTGAAAGTTTCACAAATGACTGTGACTGTATCTTCCTTGATATTTTGCCCATGAATCTGTATTTCATTGACACCAATATTACCTTCAATAGTGAGCTGACCATTTAAAAGCAGTTTGAGGAGGAGTTCTTCTTGAGTCAAGTTTAACATCATCCCAATTTTCTGCTTCTGGCCTTCTGCTTTAACATTGTATTGTCAGGTGTATTAGATTGTCTATCCCTGGTTAATTACCAGACGTTAAGATAGGCCCATGAAAGATGGGTTTCATTTCTGATATCAGAGCTGTATAACTTAATTAGAACGTCAGTTACCCCTTCAAAATAATAGGCTAATATTACATGTCATTGTGGTTGATAACTCGATATGTTCCAACTTAAAGGTAATATCATATTTTGGTTTTTATCAAAGAAATAACGATTCATGGGCACTACAAATATCAAGACAGATACAGCAACAGTCATCTGTGAAACTTTCAGTCTATTACGTTGCAAACGTTTTGAGAAAACAGCTGGTGAAAAACAGGCACAGTATTTCTTAAGTCTTTTCTCTTTTATTTTTGATCTTTTAAAAGATCAAAAAGATTTTCGGTCATTGTTTTACTAATTTCTGGATAAATACACCATTTCCGGCGGAAACATTTTAACGGTATATGTTTCTACCACCATCTTCATACCCTGTAGTTATATACGTAAATCTGTGAACGTTTCTGTTTTGGCTTCTTACCAAAGTATGATACTACATTTAAGAAGAAATGTACAAACCTGTTAAAGCCTCCATCAGGCTCGACTTTAGGCACAATCCTAGAAGACGTCCAGAGCTCATAGACGAATGCATTCTCAGCATCACTGGTGATGGAGACTAGGTGTCCCTGTGTGCCAACTGGAGAGAAATACTTCTGGCAGTAGGCCTCAGCATCACTCCACATCATCGGTTTGCCGACGAAACGGTAGCAGGAGTCGCCGAAACGAGTAAAGAAAGCCGGGCAGGTGGCATCTGTGGTGGAATGTGAGTAGGCCCCGTGGGCACAGAGAAGCCACACTTGGGCAAGGAGGACGATGAGGCAAAGGGTTCTCATCTTCAAGGCCAGTTACAAGAAAGAGCTCATTCGAAGAGTTTGCAGAGTTTTCAGCACTGATTCACTACTGATGGCTTGTTCAATGTCACTGATTAAGTAGGCTCGTCGTTTTGGCTTTATTATACCGGTAGTTGTTTGCAGTGTGCAAATACGTGTAATGCTGTAATATTAAACCAGGAAATTCTAGGGATTGGTTACCGTCTTTCGCACGCCAGATGTCCTAAAGCCACAGGGAGTTTCGACCTCAAAAAAATCTCAACTCTATAAACTTTCACTTGGCAGGAATCGAATACTAATTTCAAGTCAATCCGGCAGTACCTGTCAGCACGACACTAGCATGGTGCTCTCATCTTGGTATGTAGTTGCAACTCAAGCAAGTGAGGATGTTTCCTCATATATTCATCTCCTTGACTCGGTTTCATCCTTAGTAACATCACCAAGGCCTGGTCATCTCAACCCTGTGGTCATACACGAGTTCCCCTCGCCGATGGATTTCTTCCTCGGTTACGTCTACCCATCCATCCCTGTTATCATCAAGGATGGAGCCAGGCGCTCACCAGCTTTTCACTTATGGAGTGACGAATACCTGAGGACACCGGCGTACCCAGGAACCCAGGATTTTGTCTTGGGGGCTCAAAGAAAAATTTTCTCCCACAAAACGCCCAACAAACATTTTCTGACTCCCCCCCCTCCTCCTCCCATCCCTTTCACTCTCCCCCATTTTTTTTTTTCAGGGACCCCCCCCCCGGGTGCGCCACTGCCTGAGGAGTTTGCCTGGATCTCAAGAACTGGTTGATTTTGAAATGAGAAAAGTGTAGGATATACAATTACCAACGATGAGGATGCCATTTGTTGAATTCCTTGCAAGATACAAGCTCAAAGACGGGTATCTTGTCAATGGAGTTCCGGATTTCTTGAAGTTAGTTCGAATAAAGATCAAGCTTTGAAACCCTGATTCGTTATATTATTCCAACTTCTATCGTTCGGCCCAATTTCTAAAATATCAGTACGCACGGTCAGACTGATTCCAATAGGCCTAATAATAATCATGACCACAGCAATTTAATAAAAAATAATAAACATCATACTATTATGAATGCTAAACTACTGAGATATCAAGAAAGATTTGAGGCTTTGCATGGTGACAATTGGTATGTGGATCGGTTTGCGGAAACACCATGTAAGAATCGTTCGTACTTTCGCAATTCTATATCGTTCGCACTTCTATGTCGTTCGCACTTCTATATCGTTCGCACTTCTCGCAATTAGGTCTCAACGTTTCGACTAGTCTGCTCTAGTCCTCATCAGGAGACCTGAGATGCTGAGATATCATCCAACTGTGTAAAATGTTTACTTTACTGTTTACTGTTTACTGTTTTCATTTTCTTCCCATTAGGAAGGGTGTCCTTATCCCCCAACCTTTGCATTGTTCCAGCATTACGGCCAACTTGGTGGACGCGGTTAGTACGATAAAAGAACAAAATAAGACTGTTTTGGCAGTCTCAGCTGTCTCCTGGTCTCAGCTGTCCCCCGTGACGTAGCTGGACATAGCACGCAACTTAAAAGGACGACTTTCCCGTTGTTGTACGCAGAGATGGCATGACGTATTTGGTAAGGGGACCGCTGAGACCGGGAGACAGTTGAGACCGCCGCACCGTGTCCAAAATGTCTGGCTGCGGCTGCAAATTACGCACGCCCCTATGGGAGTCACTAGCCAATATGACTGCAGCCGTTTCCATAGACTTGTGCGTTATTTGCGGCCGCAGCCAGAGATTTGGGACTTGGCCTTATACATTATTTTGAACGCTGATTGCCAATTCACCCCGTCCTTGGAAGTTCTATTTATGTTACTGTTTGCTTCTGAAAAACAACAACAACATTATCCGGGTCAAGAGGAATAGGGCCTATGTTACTGTTCACAGAAATCCGGGTGATATTGCAATACTATACTAAACAAACATCAGGTTCAGTTGAGTTACAGGGTGACATTTCACAAAAGTGAGTTGTTTTGACGGAAAACAGGTATATGGTTGACCGTAATAAAAGGAATTCTTGTATCATTTTGCAGATATTATGGTTCAGTAGCGGAGGTACCAAGTCTCACGTGCATACAGGGGCGTAGCTACGGGGAGGGGGGCTGGGGGCAAGTCCCCCCTCCCCCCACAAATTCTGCGTGCCCCCCCCCCACAGGTGTTCCCCATACAAAAATTGTGGGTGGGGAAACAAGTATACCGGAGTAAGCGTTATCTGTAGGGTACGATAGCTATAAAGGAAATAAAACAACTTAATAGTTTCTACTGTTCCAAAAAATGATATTTTTCACCTTCAGCAAATGTTCCCGAGTTCTTAAAACCCTACAGTGAAGAAATTTGTGCAAGCATTTCAGTGTAAAAATACAATTTTCTTACGCGCTTACGGTTGTGAATTTCAAAATAGCCCGTCTGTCATTTTGTCTGGTCTGGCTAGTCTAGTTAGCCGCGGGAAGCAGACTATATTCTTGTCACTGCGGCCGTGAAAAGTCGTGAAAAATCTTCGTTACCGTTTTTACCCCGAAATTTCCCTCCAAAATAAAAGCCCTGCCCTCTTTCCACACAATCAATCTTGCTAATAATATTGAAGAGGACATCGCAAAGGTATATTCAGGAAAAAAACTTGCAAACATTTTTTTTCCCTTTAGGCCTATAGTTATCGTACCCTTCCAGTAAGGGCCTAAGGCTTACCAAAAAAGGAGGAACTTGAAAGTAAATTTTGTGAAAAATCATGCATTATCTCAGCTCACTCCCACGAAATGGTAAGCTCCGCCAAAAATCCTACGTGTAGCTACATAATATAGGATGCCCTGTATACCTATGTACGTCTTGTGAACAAATTTCTCATAAAATTCTCACCGCTCTCCCACTTGATAGTGTTGGATTAAATAAAATAATGAAGTAATAATATAAATAAATGAATACATTTATTGGAATAATTGCTTCTAAAATAAGGCTGAGATTGCACCAGAGAATATCCAGAACCCCTGAGTCCAGGGCCCGCCTAAGGGCCCTGGACCCCAGCCGCAAGGACTTCGCGGTTCGTGCTCATTTTCAGGAGCGGATCAAGGATTTTCCAAAAGGGTGGGGCCGTGGAAATAAAATGCGTCAATTCAATAACGACGGATGCACTTTGGGGCGATCAAAGCTATAGCTAATTATTTTTGTCTCCCCCTCTTTTTCTCTGCTCTTTTGGAGTCTTTCTGCTTCACTATTATCGTTTTTTTTTTTTGGAGGGGGGGGGGGGGTGTTAGTGCTGGAAGAAAGGGGGGGGGGCGTGCGCCCCCACGCCCCCTGGATCCGCCCCTGCATTTCTCATATTGAGAAAAAAATCATTCCGGGTGCCCCGCCCCTCCCCCACAAAAATCCAAGGCCCCCCAGTGCCCCCCTGCTTAAAGAAATCCTAGCTACGCCGCTGCGTACATACCGACTACGTGAACAACATCAATTGCCTGTTCAGAGGCCAGAAAGAGCTCCTCTTTATTAATTACACTGACTATAATGAACTTCACAAAACGTCATCATTCTACACACATAAATTGAAATTCAAATAATGTGTTTGTTGTTATACTAATCTACCTGGATGGTCATTTTTTAGCACGCCTGGCTCGGTACTCACCAACGGCCATTACGCAACATACTTCCGGGTTCTTAATTTCTTATGTTTTATATTATATCGCGGGTACCCGGGTAACCGTTTGGACAACGGGTACTCGGATCCAAAATCACCCGTGCATGCACAGCCCTAAATTTACACACAGTACAAACATCAGGTAAACGTGTCAATTTCATGAAAACTAACTTCGAAAAAATGGTAAGGAATCGATGTCAGGCAGGGCCTATACGGCCAAATGAGGCCATGCATCTTGCTAAGTTGACACAATAATATTCGTTTCAGGTCAAGGTACTATCATACTTTGGTACCGAAACAGAATTTTTTGACAGATTTACCTACTGACTTGCCTTACAGGGTATAAAGATGGTAGAAACATATCGTGAACATTTCTCTGTTTGAAATGCTGCATTTATCCAGAAAAGAGTAAAACTTAAACAGGAGCGGATCCAGGATTTTCCAAAAAGGGGGGGAAAGATCAAAAATAATGGTGAAAAGATTTAAGAAATACTAAGGACGTTTTTCACTGTTTTCTCAAAAAGTGGCTACCGTATGGGACTGAAATTTGACTGTAAGGCCTACTGCATCTTCCTTGATATTTTTGCCCATGAATCTGCATGTCTTTGAGAAAAACCAAAGTACATGTATGATATTACCTTTAAGCCGATATTCGATCCATAAAAAATACTTATTCATGTATGATATAAATCTTTGATTTCACCCTTTTTTGAAGCCGTAATTACTAAATTTGCCTTGCACTGAGTTTTAGTTCAAGTTTGGCAGTACGTGTAGGCCTACTGTACATGTATATGCCCGACCAAACATTCGTGAATACATTCATTAAAGGTAGTATCATACTTTGGTAAGAAACCAAAACAGAAATGTTCACAGATTGATGTATAAATTACAGGGTATGAAGATGGTGGTGGTAGAGACATACCGTTAACATTTTTCCGCCTGAAATGGTGTATTTATCCAGAAATTAGTAAAACAACGACCGAAAATCTTTTTGATCTTTTAAAAGATCTTTTTTCACAGATGACTGCTACTGTGTCTTCCTTGATATTTTTGCCCATGAATCTGCATTTCTTTGATAAAAACCAAAGTATGATGTTACCTTTAAGTGCAAATAGTTTCATCATAGGGTAAAAATCGGGAAAGTCCCGTTGCATTCCCGCCGATTTCATCATGGGCAAAATCACTGGTGTCGATTTCTTTCCATGATTGGGGGGGGGGGGGTGATTGTTGATTTGGTGTCCTATATGCGAGGGAGCGAAGCGACCGAGCCGGGGGAGGCTGTGGGAGGTGGGATACCCCCTACCAGGGACTTTTTAAAAATAAAAACAGTCGAAAAGTCGCATTTTAGAGCATTTAAAAACGATATTGCTATATTTTGTAGGCATTAAATGACATTGAATCTCAAAATATTGGGGGGGGGGGGGGGGGGGGGGGAGAATACACGCCATCTACCCCCCCCCCCACCTCAAATATTGGATATATCCCTCCCGGGATCGACACCCATGGCTGCAATATCAGCAGCTTTCTACCAAAATCTAAAAACAATGCAATAATGTTGTTTTTCAGGATCCATCAGGTGAATTCGTACGGCAGTAATAATATTGCAGTGAATATCGGGTGGAATCATCGTGCGTTATACGTCATCCCAAGCATAGAGACATGCGGTAGCCATGATCCTGGTTTATCCCTGGCTGATGTTAGGTTGTACTTACACGAACCCCCTGATGCTAACAGGGGTCTAGACAGGTCTCTATCCAGAACTAGACTTTGTCAAAAATCCATCGTGAGTTTCCTCATAATGAATGTTTTTATGTTCGTGTTTTTATCATCAAATAACCACAAGAAAAACTGACTGAATGATAAGTCATTGAAAGGTGAACAAAGAAAAATTGACTGGAGCGGGATTCGAATCGGCGACCTCCTGAATACCATACAGGCACTCTACCAACTGAGCTATCCAGTTCTATGTTGGTGGTGACCCCAATAGTCAATTATCTTTGTTCGTTGAATGTAAGTTCTGTAAGTAAATCGCCAGTGTTTCAACTAGCCGACTCATTACGTGTGGAGTACCTCAGGGTTCTGTTCTGGCTCCTTTACTATTTCTTCTTTATATTAATGATATATGTAATACCTCAGACATTGTAACATTTTGTTTATTTGCAGATCATACCAGTTTGTTGTATACTCACGATAACGTAGATGAAGCAATTAGTAACCTAAATATGGAACTTGAAATGATCAATACATGGCTTCTCGCAAATAAATTATCTATAAATGTCGTCAATTCAAATTATATGATTTTTTGTGCCAATCAGTACAATGTACAAGTACACACAATCTGTTCCTGTGATCTTGAATAACTCAAGGCTTAGTCAGGTTAAGATAACTAAATTCCTGGGTGTAACTATTGATGAAAAATTAACTTGGAAATATCGTATTGATGAAGTTGCGACAAAAATATCAAAGAACGTTGGAATAATGAATCGTTTGAAATATTACCTTCCGAGTAAGATTTTATTAACATTGTATAATTCATTTGTTTTATCATACTTAACTTACTCAATCCTAACTTGGGGTACTTTGCCATCTAAGTATAACAAATTACCTATTTTACAGAAACGAGCAGTTCGTGTAATTTTAAATGCTGGATACCGTGATCATTCTGCTCCATTATTTGCTAAATTAAATTTATTAAAATGTAATGACTTATATTACCTTAATTTAGGAAAATGTATGTTTAAATTTAAGCATAACCTACTCCCATCCTGTTTTGATTCTTGCTTTACCCTAGCATCTAACGTTCATGTATATAACACTCCAAGTAGTGCTAAGGGAAATTTGTTTGTCCAATTTAACAGAACGTCAATGTCAAAAAACAGTGTGATTCATCAAGGCACCTTGTACTGGAATAGTTTAGATGATTCTCTTAAACTGTTACCCTCACTCTCTGTCTTTGTCAAACATTTAAAAACTCATTTTATCGAATCATATTCATAAATTGAAATGTTACAATTATGTGCATTGATATTAAGGCCTTATCTCACACCTGTCCTGTCTGTCCCATGTTGTGTTTTGTTTGTCCCTTATTACTGTACTATGGTTGTATGTTTGTCCATAGGTAAGGGCACAAAAGCGTCTGCTTAACCTTATACCTAAATGTTGTCATTTAATCTTTATTAGTAATCATTGTGTACATATCTGTCATATATATTACTATACTGACCTTATTTAATCTATACATGATTGTACATAATTGTAATGAATGACATCATTGAAATAAATGTGACTACTACTAAATCGAAAGATGAGCGGTAAGCTTTCATCGGGCTTTCACACTTCGGTTGATACACATCTTCTTCCTATTTGTTCCTGATGTACTTGTTTCAGTATACATGTAATTAGCTTGGTCGGAAAGAATTCCACTGACGGCCATGACGGAAACAGGGTTATTTCCTCCAAGAGTTAACTTATTTGATGCAAGTCATGATGAACTTCAATCTCAGGTGTGTAAACTGGGGTAGCTTATCTAAAAAGTGAGATTTTCAGGCTTTTTGACCTACAATTATACACTTATACACGAATGCAGCGGGAGCCATTTTTCTCAAAACGCCCTCTGTCGGTCATATAGATTTGTGCACAAGTGATGGCCGGTCAGTGGAACAGTTCCGCTTGGTCTCCTGATGATGACTAGAGCTGGGGCCAATTTCATAAAACTGTTAAGCACAAGAATTTGCTTAGCACTAAAATGTCTCGCCCAATAAAACAAACCACCATTGAAAATTCCATTTGATATTCATAGTCAGCGAACAACAGCCAAAGAACAATCCCAAGTGATACACAACACGTGGACATTTGGTTGTTAACCCTGTTTTTATTCAGACAGAAAAGTCATGATTAGCAAATTGTTGTGCTTAACAGTTTTATGAAATTGGCTAGTCGAAACGTTGAGACATTACGAAAAGTGTGAATGAAATAGAAGTGCGAAAGCACGAACGATTCTTACATGGTGTTTCCGCAAACCGATCCACATACAATTGTCACCATGCAAAGCCTCAAATTTTTCTTTTATATGCTTAACATTGTAATATTTTTCAAAACTGAATGGCCGGGTATTTATCCTTCATTTTTGGATCTATAGGTGATGCAATCTGCAACAGAACTGTGAACAACCAGGATCGATACATGCTAATATCTTGTCAACTTGAGTTTGCAGACGAAGGGTAGGCCGTTATCTCGGTCGCATTCGATGTCGTTCCAGTGTCCCAGACCGCGTTCTTCCATGTCCGTCATCTGTACGCAGTCTTCTTCCTTGTCCGGTCCGCCGTTGGGTTCGTCAGGGGTCCACTTCCTGTAGCGAAGGGCGCTGCCGTCACTCCAGCCAAAGTTATCCTCAACTCGCAGATCGTGGAGGCCGATCCACATAGAATCGAATCTACATGATAATTGTGGAATATTATAAATATGATGAAGAAAGTTCTGCTTTGTTATTGTATTGTCAGGTGTAGATTGTCTATCCCTGGTTAATTTTCCAGACGTTAAGATAGGCTCATGAAAGATGGGATTGATTTCTAATATCAGAGCTGTATAACTTAATAAGAACGTCAGGCTGTGTTCCAATTCTCTGGCTGCGGCTGCAAATTACACACGCACCTATGGCAGCCACTAGCCAGTGACTGCAGCCACTTCCGTAGACTTGTGTGTTATTTTCGGTCGCAGCAAGAGAATTGGGACATGACCTCAGTTACCCCTTCAAAGTAATAGGGTAATATTCCACTTCTCTGTAGTTGATAACTCGATAAGCAGTTTTTTCCAACTTAAGAAGAAATTTACATACCTGTTAAAGCTTTCATCAGGCTCCACTTTAGGCACTATCCTAGAAGATATCCAGAGCTCAAAGACGAATGCATTCTCAGCATCACTGGTGATGGAGACCAGGTGTCCCTGTGTGCCAACTGGAGAGAAATACTTCTGGCAGTAGGCCTCAGCATCACTCCACATCATCGGTTTGCCGACGAAACGGTAGCAGGAGTCGCCGAAACGAGTAAAGAAAGCCGGACAGGTAGCATCTGTGGTGGAATGTGAGTAGGCCCCGTGGGCAAAGAGAAGCCACACTTGGGCAAGGAGGACGATGAGGCAAAGGGTTTTCATCTTCAAGGCCAGTTAGAGCACATTGGATGAATGCCACTTAAAATCACATGAAATACGCAGAGTTTTCAGCACTGATTCACTACTGATGGCTCGTTCAATGTCACTGACTATGTAGGGTCGTTTTGGCTTTAAATACCGGTAGTTGTTTGTAGTGTGCAAGTACATGTACCACAGTGTGTGGCATTTAATCTATGGATAATGGTTAAATCATGATACATGTATAAACAAGACCGAAAGACCCTGATTTTAAGTAGGAAAAATTATAATAGAAGCTCGCCCTATATAGATAAGAGTGTCAGCTGATTAGGTTGAGGCCAACTCTGCCCTTACGGCACTTAAACCTTGGCATGTTATGTCAACCTTCAATTTCTAAGCTCCATGGAATAAATCCAAACAATTAAGTGCGTGTACATCTGCACGTGTGCACAGTACACTAATTTGTGCCATCATTAGCGCCATAATTACACAAACGAAGAATAAAACAAACAAACAAACAAACAAACAAACAAACAAACAAACCAAATTTAAAATATCTTTGTCACCAAATAACAATCTATTCACTTGAGTCATTCATCTATAGGATTTATTTTTGCCGGACTGTTCCCATTCCAGTTTATCTCAAAATGGGTTGGTTACATTAATCTGCAGACCCACGTACAGTATCACTGCATTGACCTCTCCAACGTAAACAACCTTTGTACATGTACATGTACTTGAAATGAGCAACACTGAAAAAAAGAAAAGAATGATTGTATATACTGAATATCAAGGTTATATTTATCAACTAAAAGAACTGACATTTTCACTGAATCTAGACCATTCCCCATTCATACTTGTTTATTTGCAGATGTGTTTGCATTAAAGGTAATATCATACTTTGGTTTTTATCAAAGAAATACAGATTCATGGGCAGAAATAAAGACAGATACAGTAACAGTCATCTGTGAAAATTTCAGTCGCATACGGTGCCGACTTTTTTAGAAAAAAAGTGAAAAACAGCCATAGTATTTCTGAAGTTTTTTCTCTTCCATTTTTGATCTTTTAAAAGATAAAAACGATTTTCGGTTGTTGTTTTACTAATTTCTGGATAAATACACTATTTCAGGTGGAACAATTTTAACGGTATGTTTCTACCACCACCATCTTCATACCCTGTACGTAAATCTGTGAACATTAGTGTTTTGGTTTCTGACCAAAGTATGATACTACCTCAAGAACTAAATTTCACACTTTCATTCAATGACCTTTTGCGGGTTACGTCACGTCAGACATAATATATGCATACAAAAATTAATGTGTTTTTTGTTCACCTAAAGATGAAGATAACAATGTTATCGGCAACAGAACCATAAAGCCAGGATGGATACATCTTGCTGATCAGTTATGCTAATATCTTGTCATCTTGAGTTTGCAGACAAAGGGGAGGTTGCCCTCTTGGTCGCAGGAGAAGTCGATCCACTGTCCCCGGAAGGTATTTTGGGTGTCTATCATCGCTATGCAGTCTTCATCCTTGTCCGGTCCGTTGTTGGGTTCGCCAGGATTCCTGTAGCGGAAGGCGCTGCCGTCACTCCAGCTAAAGCTATCCTCAACTCGCAGATCGTTGAGGCCGATCCACATTAAACCGAATCTACATGATAATGGGGGAATAAAACACAATGAAAAAGTCTGAAGTTTCACCTAGGATTATTACTTAGTCCTGGAAGAGCTAGGGAATAGGCCTCGAGTACAAGTGTGCCTTTTCACTGCAAACAATTTGACAGGTCACTCAGAGGCAACCATCATTATTTAGGAAAACACTTAGACCGGCCAATACATAA
>CAXARH010000014.1:0-88644 GCA_963971285.1 Astropecten irregularis | reverse complement strand
GTCTGAAAGGTAGGTAAACTAACTATTACTCACCCGTTTGCCGCTCGCCACCCGTAGTGCTGCCGCTCGACTTGCATGCTTAAAACATCTCACTAACGTTCGTTCTGAGCCAGAATCAAACTCTTCATCATTATATGTTGTCAAGTTTAACTTGCTTTTATTGTTAGAATGTCTGCTAATACTTCTACTACCCAAAACTCATCTATGCCATTATCGTCTTTACTTGCAATCCAGCGAATAACAAACACTATATAGCCAGCATACACTGGTATATAGCTATTATTAGCCAGCACAAATCTTACGAATTAAGCATATAGAATTGAGAGCATATTAACACACAATCACTGATTCTAAAAAAAATCAACGTGTTTCTCGTCTTAATTCCCTTACTTTCAAAGAACTTACACACACATCCATAGGATCATACCTCAACTCACTACTAGTAGTAGTTAGCTAAGGAAACATTCTCCTGCGCAATGAATAGTCACTTTTCAGCGACCACTCTTCACAATGACAACTCCCTAAGCATGAGTGCATAAGTTATTATAATACGTAATAGATAGTTTGTCAAGTATTTTTTTGCATAAATACATTTTCCCATATACAAATTCAAATTTATAGCCCTATTTACCCTAATATCTCTTAAATATTCCTTTCTATCTCATTAGAATCATAGAATTTAGTAATTTTTTTCTAAATAACTTCCTATTCAAAGTGATTATTGCTTTTAAATTTTTTTATATCGGAATTTTTATAAATTTTTACCATTTATATTGAATTGACGTATTTATGGGAAAGATACGCATTTATATTGGTTAAAGACCCGTATTGTTATAGGGTAAAGAAACATATTTATAGTAAAAACACGTATCTTGCGATATTTCTGTGAAAAGCTACTATTTCTCTATGGAAAAGTTATTATTTTTCTATGGAAAAGCGGGTATTTTTTAAAAAAGCTTTCTATAATTAAATTTAATCACTAAATATCAATTTAATATATGTCTATCCCGATAATTAACTTATATTTCTGTCAAGAAATTTAAATTTATAGGTATATTAACCATTATATAGTACTTGTATTATATAGCACTTGTGTACGTGTAAAAACTGTGGTCAAACCACATTAATTAACAAACTATGATAAAGCTATAAACAAAACCATGTTATTATGTTTTTATAATACTACACCTATTGTAACAACATACAGTTGTAATACTATAAATTTTAACAAACCATTTTAAATAAACCATTATGTACTAAAAATTTATTAAGGAAAAATAATGAAACTCAATCAAAATTCATTTATTTATCAAATTTTTGCAAGTCAATCCAAATACCGACCTAGTCTAAAAAAGTTTTTAACTGTTTTTTTAACTAGTTTTATAGCCATTATGCTGATAGGTGGCTTCTTACTCGTTTCATGTGCTAGTGACCAGTCTTTAGAGCAAAGATCAACTACACGAGCTACAGATAGAAGCAACCCCACCCCAGCACCAAAAGTTACTCCAGCTGCAAACCAAGATGTTCCAGTTGTTAAAGATGTTTCGGCTGTTGTTTCCGCTGAAAAAGCCACTTGGAGCCCAGGAGATTTCACTTATAGCGACGATCCAGAAGTTAAAGCCACACAAACAGCCTATTATGACGGAAATTTCAACGAAGTACTCAAGCTCACTCAAGATAAAGCAGATAGTACGCTCAAATATTATCGTGGAATGACCTTATTTGCCATGTCAGCCTATGCACATCGTTTTTCCGATGCAAAGCTTAAACAATATGGCAATTCAACCATCGCATTACTTTCTCAAGTCATCGATGAAGCAGGGGATGAGGAAATGAAACACAAGGCACGTATGTGGCTTGGTGTTGCTATCGATTTGAATTCTATTGATAGGAATAGCAAAGTTCGTGCACTTAAACTACTGCGAATCGTCCAATTAGATAGAGCTTATCGTGAAAAATACTACAACGAAGTCATGCTTTATAAAGGGGATATCTATGCTCGTATAGGCAATTATATCCGTGCTCGCGACCATTATAAACAGGTGGCTAATTCTCCGTATCCAAACGATCCCGTCTACGATTACATTGGAAAACGGTTCACCACCGCCGAACAGGCTGCTAAAAGTGCTTATGCACGCCTCAAACTCTATGTTGACGGCACTCATCCAGATTATAAGCCTGTTAATTAAAGGCTAGGGGGACGGGGCGGTCGCGTAAGGGGGGAGTGCTTCTTCGGGAGGGGGGAAGCGATTCGCTAGTCGCGGACGGTCGGGGTCGGTCGTAAGGGGGGAGGGGGGAGCAATTCGGGGGAAGCGATTCCGAGGCAGAGCAATTCGCTAGTCGCGGACGGTCGGGGCGGTTGCAATAGGGGGGCATTTTATAAGGGGAAGAAAGCTTTCACTACAAAAGAACCGTTCTCTCCCTTCTATACCCCCCTACCCCGCTTTTCCCCCTATTTTAGACCGCCCAGCCCAACCCCGCTTTTACTAGGATTTCAGACCGTAATCCTTAAATTTCTCAACAACGTGATCAATTTCTTCCTTAGGTAAGATATTCATCTTTCCTAAAGTCATGCCAAAAACATATTGCTGAGAGAGTACCTCAACTTCTTTAGCCAGCCATAATGCTTTTTCTACCGTTTCACTAATAGCTATCACACCGTGATTGGCAAGAAGACAACATTGTCGATTGGTGAGAGCATTTAAAGCATTTTGTGAAAGTTCTTTCGTTCCATATGTAGCATACGGAGCACAGACTATTTCTTCCCCACCCGATGCTGCTATCATGTAATGCACCGCTGGTATATTCAGTCCAGCAATGGCTAAAATGGTCGCATATATAGAATGCGTATGAACCACGGCATTTGCATCGCTACGAGCTTTAAGTATATCTAGGTGAAAGCGCCATTCCGTTGAAGCCACACGACCCGGTTTTGCGGTCGATTGCTCATCATTGTCCATAAAGACAATATCGTCTGTCATCATCGCTTCATACGCTACACCAGACGGAGAAATAAGCATTCCATCCTTCGTTTTCAAACTTATATTACCTGAAGTACCTTGATTGATACCCATTGTATTCATTTTAAGACACGTGTCTATTATTTTTTGTCTATCTGTTGAATTATCTTCATAAAGCATTATTGTTTCTATCCTCTTACAAATATTTTCTTAATTTTAAATTACTTTAAATTGCTATAAAAATACGTTTGTTGCGGGTAATAACAATTATTATTATCCCTAATAAATATTAAGCGACCTTACTATAAATTTTATCAATCTTTTCCATCTGCTTAAGGCTAAAACTTAAAATTTTGATAATATTCTGTACATGCTCTAGTTCACCTGTAATATCCGTGCCTTTCCTTAATTTTAGATATTTAGCTAATACTTGGTACTCTCCTATCTTAAAATTCCATACTTCAGGGGATACTTTCTGGAAATAACAGGTATCATTAAAATAAAGCCGTTTTCTCTCTTTATTATAGTTCACTTTCTCTATTTTATTATCCTTTTTTTTATTCTCAGATAATGGCTCCCCAACCTTTAAATCAGGTATCTTATCCATTAAATGTACTTCTATTAACTCACTTCCTAATCGTGAGAGTGCTTTAAATGTTTTTAAATTATAATTAAAGGGAATCCTAGGATAATCCATCTTTAAAAATTCAAAATATTTCTTTCTATAAATTGGGCTATGTAAGATAGCATAAATATACCCTAAAATTTCATTGGGAGCTATTTCACCATATTTTTTGTTCATTTCATTTAGAAATTCTTTATGAATATTTACCTTTCTCTCATTTTTTTTCATATTAACTTCATAAGCATATAATGGAGCAATATAAGTTGCACCACTAATTAAACACTTATCTGTAACACTATCTGAAATAAAAACATGACCATAGCTTGATATACTTGAAATCTTTCTGGTAAACAATAGCCCTAAATTATATTCATTTTTCTTTTTTGCTTCAATTAAATTTCTAAAGATAATATACCTAGGGTAAGCGATGAGACCTTTTATTTCTTTCCTGTAATAAGTATACCTAAAGTCAAATGGTCTAAAATGAGCTTTTAAAAAATATCTTTTATCTATACCAAATTTATCAATACTTTTTTGTACATAATCTATTTTCCAATCTCTACTGTCTGACTTAATTTTATATTTATCTCTTATAGTACCTTCTTTAAGATCTTTAAAATCGTTTAGCACTTTATACATTTCTTCTTGTGAGTTTTGATAAGCAATGGAATCTCTTTGAGTACAAAGTCCTGTATTGAAAATTTTAAAGATATCCAATACACTTTTAGTAACTTGAATGTATTTTTTATATGCCCTTTCATTAAATAGATGAAACAAATATTGGGATTCTATTGGAACAATTTTATTAAATTTTATT
The DNA here is from genome assembly GCA_963971285.1 of Astropecten irregularis. Lineage (NCBI taxonomy): Eukaryota > Metazoa > Echinodermata > Asteroidea > Paxillosida > Astropectinidae > Astropecten > Astropecten irregularis. The sequence goes on along the minus strand of CAXARH010000014.1, from coordinate 84,242 downwards.
TTGTTAAAATTAATCTCTCTTAACTCTTCAAATTTCTTTTCTCTTTTTCCATAAATATCTAAATGATAGATTCCTTTATCCTCAATATCTTTGTTTTTAATAAAAATAGAAATGGCTACCCCTTGTTGAATATCAAAAACATTCTCATCTTTAGACCCATCTGGAGAGATCTCTTTCTTTTTTATATTGCCATGCAAATCAATAATATATATTTTATCAAATGTATCCATCAAGTGTTTTCTCATAGCTCTAAATGTCACATTATCAATAAAACTATGATTGGTAATAACTCCTACAATTCCTCTCTTTGATTTTTCCATCTTATCTTCAGCAAATCTAATAAACTTAACATAGTCATCATCTAATCCCTTTGGATTTCTTTCTTTAGTTTCATCATTTGGATAATAAGCTCTGTTTAATTTTTTAATATAATTAGATTTATTATCTGAATTAATACTATAAGGAGGGTTACCTGTTATAACGAGAATATCCTCAGATTCTTTTATTTTCTGTGCTTGTTTTCCCTCATCTACTATTGCAGGAAGTAGATCACCTATGATTTCTGTTATTTTCTTAGTCCCAAATTTATCTAAAGTATTCGTGAGATAGACTTGGACTCTATTATTTTTATTACCATTTTTAACATTTTTAAACTGATGGTTTTCTGTATCCTTTAAATATTGTGATAGTTTTAGATGTGCTACACAGTAGGCGGGGATAAGGAGTTCAAACCCGTATATATTCTTTAAAATATGCTCTTCAATAATTGGTTTTCTCCTCATAGATTTACTAGGAATTTCAGCAAGTATTTGCTCATAGACTTCTAGTAGAAATGTTCCCGTACCACAGGCAAAGTCTAAAAGTTTAACTTGCTTATTAGCTAAGCCATCGGGAAGATTAAAATCTTTTTTAAGGATTGCATGAATGTTCGAGATAATTGCTTTTACAACAGGCTTAGGAGTATAATAAACACCTAATGCTTTCTTAACATCACTATCGTATGCTTCAAGAAAGTTTTCGTAAAAGTAAATATACGGGTCTTTTTCCTCATTGCTAGCAAGTTTCAATGTCCGTCGCAGATGTTCTTCATCGGTTTGATTAATGTAGTTAAGTATGATTTTAATGTAAGGTTTTATGCTTCGGTAATCTTCTAATCTCTCTATAAAAAGTAATATGTCTTTAATCAATGCAAACGACTGTGGCAGGTACTTTGAAATACCCCTAATGTCCAATGTTACGGTTTCATCATTCAGATTAAGCTTGGTTAGGAATAATGAATACGTTAGGGTCTGAGCGAAAGCATCTGCAAATTCATCTATGGTAAGTGTTTCTAATATAAATTTCTTAAAGACTTCAAAAGCACCTATTAATTTACCTGACTTTCCATTTTTTTGCTCTTCTTTCGTATAGATCTTAACTTCCTCTCTTATTAGTTTTGTATATTTCGCTAAGACTTCTGCTAATTCTTTCGCATCTCTTTTCACTCTCTTTTCGGGTGAATCATTGACTACTAGAAAGGCATTAATAATGTCTGCTAGGATATTACAGTTCTTTAGAGAAAGAGTTATTTTATCGTGTTCTAACAAAACCTCATCACAGAGTCTTACGTCTTTAATAACCTTATTTTTATAGAGCCAGACCCATCTTAAATAATCTGTTACCATCAGATTATCCGTTAATCTTTGATATTTAGTGATCTGCTCTGTTTTAAGTATTTTATCTAGATCTTCACCTATTGTTTTACACTCTAAAAAGCCTAAGTGGGTATTATTCTTAATAAACTTAAAATCAGGGGTTCCAGCACCCGACTCATCTCTTTTATCTTCCTGAATGACGTCAATATATTTTTCCCCGCAGAAAAACTTCTCATTTAATAAGTTTTCTAAAGACGTTCTGGCACTGTGTTCGGTCCCGTCCTTTGCTTTTTGAATTCCTTTAATGTACTTATGAAATCCCTGCTTGATATTCTTTTCTTTCTCTCCCATACTAATTCTACCCCTCCTCTTCGCCCGCAAATCACAGCATTTTTTACGACACGTAATGCTCGCAAGGACGACCCATAACGTAATGAGCGACGTCTTTAGCTAACGATTCTGCTGCAATGGTGATGGTTTTAATCGAAGCCCCTGCAATATGCGGCGTTAATGTTACGTTATCCAGTTTGAGGAGTTTATAATCAGCAGGAGTAGGCTCTACGGAAAAAGTATCTAACATAGCCCCTCGCAAATGTCCGGATGCTAACGCTTCGTAAAGTGCTTCATAATCGACAAGAGGGCCCCGTGCAACGTTAATAAAATAAGAACCCTTTTTCATCATAGCAAATTGCTCAGCACCCATAAATTTCTCGGTTTCAGGGGTAACACGAGGACTAACATTGACTATATCGCTTTCACGAAGCAATGTCTCTAAATCGCACTGTTTGACGCCATAAGCCAAATCTTCCGCACAGAGCTTAACATACGGGTCTGAAACCAGTAATTTCGTGTTAAATGCACGAAGAATCCGCGTAACATCTTTACCAATATGCCCGTAACCAATGATGCCTACCGTGAGTTCAGAAAGTTCTTCACCCGTTTTATCAGCACGATATAAATCTCCACGCCAGATACCCTTTCTAAGGGCTTCATGCCCCAAACGAATCAGTCGCGTTTCCACTAAAATAGCGGCTATTGTAAATTCAGAAACAGCACTAGCATTACGCCCAGGAGTGTTCACAATAGGGATTTTAGCCGCTTTCAAGGCTTTCATGTCAATATTAGTAGGACCGCCCCTAGAAACACCTATCAACTTCAAATTCCCTCGTTCACTAAGTTCTCCAATCATTTCACGTGACATCGGTGCCAAATGCGTGATAAATACTTCAGCATCGCCTATAAAGGCTAAAATTTTAGCAGGATCGCCCTGATATTCCCGCAAATCAGCCATACCGGGGTAATTTTTATTGAGTACTCTATTTTTATCATAACCATGTTCAGCAGGTTCATCAGGCCACGGAAGTGTCAATGTACGGAAATGGGAAGAATCGAAACCTTGGGATTGCAACGCTTTCGCGAAAAGCTCTGGTTTCATAAAATTATCGCCAATAATGGCTATTTTAGGTGTTCGCACTGAAGTTATCTCATAAAAAAATTAGCTATAAGACTATAAGGCTATAAGGCTCTAAGGCTCTATTTATTACGTACTTAAACATAAAATCATCATGATAAATAATTTAGGTCAAATACTAATAAACTCTAATAGTAAAAATAGCAAAAATAGCAAAATATAAATTGGAACTATAAAAAAGTTATAGCAGAATATACAGTAAATTCTAATAAAAAGGGTGTAACAGAGTATAAATTGTATGAATTATATAAATTATATAAATTGGGTTCTAATAAAAAGGCTATAGCAGAATATAAATTGGAACTATAAAAGTTATAGCCGAGTATAGGTTAAATATTACTGAAATAACCACTAATTATGAACGTTATCAAGTTTTTTCCAAATAGCCTGATTGGCAGTAATCGTTTCTTTATAAAGCTTAAACATTCTATCATATTGCTTAACAAGCGTGGCATTAGGTGTTCCATAAAGTTTATCACTGGCAACATAGGGTTCTATCATCTTCTTACAAGCATCGGTTAAATTAGGATAGACACCCAGGGCTAAACAGCCAATGATAGCCGCTCCAATGGCTCCCGTTTCTTGATGGGTAACCTTACGCGAGTGAACATTGAGAATAGAAGAAAAAATTTTACGAAAACTATTAGAGCCGAAACCACCACCTGAAAGATAGATGGTTTTAGGAATTTTACCCATAACCTCATAACAATGTCGTGTAGCATAGCCTACGCCTTCATAAACCGCTCTAAGCATATCTAAATGATTAAGACTCTGATCCAGTCCTAAAAATTGGGCACGAGCTGACGTGTCATTGAAAGGACCCCGTTCACCTGCCGTATCAATGTATGGATGATAGAGAACTTTAGCAGCTTGAGCACGCATGACGTCTTTATCCACATCTACTAAAAAGTCATGAATATTGATAGATCTAAACATGCTGTCATTTCTGTAAATAGACATCACGCCATCACTCAAAACCCGTGCAATCCAATCGAAATTAAGCGTGGCTGCCATATTAGATTGAAAGCGCATGACACTTCCCTTTTGTGGAAGCACTACACTATATCCCGAAGGGTTACGTTTGAGGTCATTTTCACGAAGCATTTTACTATAATGTGGATAAGCCTTGATATGAATGCCCGTACTTCCCACAATGCTACACGAACGCACATTACGACCATCGAATGCCCCCGCACCAATAGCCGAACACGATACATCGACATAACCTAAAATAACGGGTGTTCCCGCCGCCAATCCTAAAGCTCTGGAAACCGAGCTATCTAGAGGATGATATTCCGTTTCACCTGAAATAATCCGTGGAAAAATAGAACGTACGTCTTTTAAGCCCAACATTCTAAAAATATCTTCATTATAATCAAGTGTTCTAAAATCGCCAAATGTAAAACAAGCTTCACTAACATCGCAAACTCGTTCTCTTGTGAGCTTATAATAAATCCATTCCTTGCAATGAAACGCTGTATGAACACGTTTCAAGAGGCTTGGGGCATGTTTTTTAAGCCAGAGTAATTGGGTACTTTGATTACAACTATTGATATGTGTTCCCGTAATAGGAAAAAGCTTTTGATGAACTTTACGTGCCATGAGCTGATCGAGAATTCGTGAAGCACGTGAATCCAGCCACAAGAAGGCATTTCCCACTGGTGCTCCTTTCTTATCTATCAACCACGTTCCATCACCTTGTCCAGTCACGGTGACCATAAGTGCACGTGAAGAAAGATTTGGAATCTTATGAATAAGTTCTTGGAAAACGAGTACAACTTTCTTCCACGTGAGAAGTAAATTTTGCTCTACCGCACCGCCTTTCCCAATAATATAGGTGTTAGCAACGTCTGCATGGGCTAATGTTCGTCCCTGTACGGTCATGGCAAGAGCCTTGATCTTAGACGTTCCGCAATCTAAACTAATAATAATGTCTTTTCCCATAGTGTATACAAATTGTATCAAAATAAAATTAGAATTACTTACGTTTTAATAAAAAAATTGAAGTAATTATTTGCAAAAACACGCTTTATTAGATTAGAGCATGATTTTTAGCGTTGTTTCAGGAGTAAAATTGTTTCTAATTGTGTTATTTTGTGTTATTGTGTTCTGATTGCGTTATATGTGTATTATATGTGCGTTAGTGTGCGCTCTGATAGCATTTATAATGTTCTGCTATGTGTGTATAGTTGTGCGTTCTGATAGTGTTTTCAATGTTCTGCTATGGTGTATAGTGTGTGTGCGTTCTGATAATATTTGCAATGTTCTGCTATATGTATTATAACGACCCTAATGGTATCTTAGTACCCTTAGTATCCTAATAGTATTATTTAGAACGCCTCTATCCCAATTTTAACATAGCAAGTAATATAAGCACTAAACAAACTAAGCAAATTAAAAAAATTAAACAAATTAAGCGAATTAAACAAGAGCATGAACAATTGCTTTTCCTCCATCTTTTTCAAATAAATGGAGTTCTTCATTAGAAATAGCAAGCGTTACTTTTTCGCCTACTTTGGCGGGAAGAGCGTCGTAGCGTAGTGCTATGAGTCTAACCCCACTGATAGATAACATAATATCACTTTGGTCGCCCATCCACTGATTGGAAAGAACTGTTGCTTGAGTAGCCAGTGAAGACTGTTTTTTAAGTTGGCTAAGGGCTACACGATGAGGTAGAATCCCCATTACGACCTCATTACTAGCGAGTTTTTTACGAATTTCACCTTTGAGACGGCATTTTTTACGCAACGTCCAGACATGTTTCTTTTCAGCACTCAATAATTTAAGTTCGAGTGTAGTTTCCTTATATTTGGCGTAAGCAGGAAGCAAATTCATAGGGGGCTGTCCAATAAATCCTGCGACGAAGAGATTACTTGGTTTTTTCTTAAGTTCTTCAATGCTACCATATTGCATAAGTTCGCCTTCATTCATTACAGCCACTCTATCTGCTAGAGCAATTGCATCGCTCTGATTATGTGTGACGATGACACAAGTCATATTATAACGCGTAAGAAATTCTCTAATACGTGCTCTAAGTTTAATACGGACTGAAGATTCCAATTGAGATAGTGGCTCATCCAATAAGCATAGGGCACTATTTTTTATAAAGGCACGAGCCAAGCTTGTTTTTTGCTGTTCGCCCGATGAAAGAGTTGCGGGATATTGGTGTAAAATAGGTTTGAGTTCTAAAATTTCAATAATTTCTGCCAATTTTTGTTCATCGGCTTTAACGTCTCTATTTGCCCGTTTACGGATCAAAGAGAAGCGAATATTTTCGTACACGGTAAGGGTAGGATAGAGTGCGTACCCTTCGAATGCCATAGCAATATTACGATCTTTAGGCTCATGATCATTCATCGTTTTGCCATTTAAAAAAAATTTTCCCTCCGTAATATTCTCAAATCCTGCTAACATTCGCAAAATAGAAGTTTTGCCACATCCCGACGGTCCTAATAATGCAATAATTTCACCCTTTTTTATCGTTAAATCAAGATCTTTGACTGCTATAACAGGTTGATGCTTGAAGCGCCTATAAATTTTTGTTAAGTTCTTAATTTCAATATATGTCATATTCTAAAACTCACACTCTTTTTACTTTTGGAAGGTTTTTTGAAAAGAATTTATTTATTAATGGGGTTATTTAGAGAAGTAATTATTTGTTAATGGGATTATTTGCTAATAGGATGATTTACAATGGGGCTATTTACTCTTTTTAGCAGTAATACGTTGAGTTTTTTTAGGAGAAGTCTTTTTAGAGGGTTTGCTAGCTTTTTTAGAGGATTTATTAGTCTTTTTAAGAATTGTTTGTAATAGCGTTATTTGTAGTAGGATTATTTATAATGGGACTATTTATAGAAATAATTATTTGTTAATAGGATGATTTGATCATTTATAGTGGGATTATTTGCTCTTTTTAGCAGCAGTACGTTGAGTCTTTTTAGAGGATTTATTAGTCTTTTTAAGAATTGTTTGTAATAGCGTTATTTGTAGTAGGATTATTTATAATGGGACTATTTATAGAAATAATTATTTGTTAATGGGATTATTTGATCATTTATAGTGGGACTATTTACTCTTTTTAGCAGCAGTACGTTGAGTCTTTTTAGGGGATTATTTACTCTTTTTAGCAGTAATACGTTGAGTTTTTTTAGGAGGAGTCTTTTTAGGAGCTTTTTTAGAGGGTTTGCTAGCTTTTTTAGAGGATTTGTTAGTCTTTTTAGGAGGAGTCTTTTTAAGGGGAGTCTTTTTAGAGGGTTTGCTAGCTTTTTTAGGGGTTTTAGAATTGAGAGCAATCCTATCTCCTGTACGGGCATTGAAGAAATAAAGATTCTTTTCTGAAAAGGATACGTAGAGCTTTTTAAGATCCTTAAACGTTTGCCCTATATATTCAGGCACACTTACAAAAATCTCATCTCCTTCAGCACTCTTAAGAAGAAAAATGTAGCGAACATTGAGAGGGGTACATGAGAGGACTTGCATAGGAATACTAGAAGACGTTCGCCGTGAAGGTTTTGCCGTAAGCTCTACATCTTCAGGACGAAATCCCACTATTACTTCTTCTTTTATAGAAGGTAACTTTAACTTGGAATACCTTATTTTTCTATTAAAAAGCTCTAAAATAACCTCCCCTTTTTTAAAAGTGGGTGCAGGAATAGTAAAATGATTGATAGTAGGATCACCGAAAAATTTAGCAACCTTCAGATTCACAGGTTCTTCGTAAATTCTTTGCGGAGTGTCCAATTGCATCACACGACCTTCCATGAGAACAAGGATTCTATCGCCAAGTGCCATCGCTTCCTTAAAATCCTGCGTAATATAAAACGCCGTACAATCAAATGTCCTCAATATATGCGGAATTTCTAAACGCATTTCATAACTAAGCTTAGCATCAACATTTTTAAGCGGATCGTCAAAAAAGAGAATAGCAGGCTCTTTCACCAATGCTCGTGCAAGAGCTGTGCGTTGTTTCTGCCCATTAGACATCTCCTTAGGAAGATGCGAGAGGACTCTATCTATTTTAAGAAGCTCCGCTGTACGATTGACACGTTCACGAATCTCTTCATTTGGTAACTTTTTGGCACGAAGCGGACTAGCAATGTTCTCAAAACACGAAAAATGGGGATAAAGTGAAAACTCTTGAAAAACAACCCCTAAATTACGTTCACGAAAGTTCTGCTCTAAAACATTGACGCCATCAATGCAAATTTCACCCGAATCAGCTTTTTCCACCCCAGAGAGAAGTTTCAATATCACCGATTTTCCACATCCAGTAGGACCACAGATATTGACAATTTCCTTCTTCTCAACTGAAAAAGACAGATCTTCAAATAAAGCTTTTCCACTAAATTTCTTGCCAACGCTCTTAAATTCTATATAACTCATAGCTATTATAATACTTCAGCTTATTTTACAAAGATAACACTTCGTTTTATTTTATAAAGATAAATACTTAGGTTTATTTTACAAAGATAAATACTTCGGTTTATTTTACAAAGATAACACTTAGATTTATTTTATAAGGATAATATTTCAGTTTATTTTATAAGGATAATATTTCAGTTTATTTTACAAAGATAAATACTTAGGTTTATTTTATAAGGATAACACTTAGGTTTGTTTTATAAGGATAATATTTTGGTTTGTTTTATAAAGATGAACATTCATTAAAAAAACTATCTTTTTATTCACTTTTTTAGCAATTGACTATTTTTTCAACTATTCTTTTGACTATTCTTTTTCATTTCTTTTTTATTTTTAAAGTTACTAGAACTTTTATACATTTTTTAAGCAATTGCTACTTTTAATTTGTTACTATTTCTATTCTTTCAGAGCATTAAGAGCATTGAAGTAGCAGAGCAGTAGAATATCAAGATATCTCACGCTTTACCACTTTTACTGGATAGATTTATTACTTTATAACTGGTTTTTTTTAATCGGTATACCTTATTTCAGTCTTTATAAGTCAAATATATGCTCTTATCCGCTTTATAGCCCGCATGTAAATATGCTTATTCCTTTATAAATAGCCTGTATCAGTCTCTATTATAGTCCGCAAATATATATGCTCTTATCCCCTTATATGCTCTATCTATCCCTTTATAGCCCCTAGAGAAAGTCCTTGGACGATGTAACGTTGAGCGTAAATAGTCAATGCAAGAGTAGGAATAATAGAAAAAATAAGTGCCGCCGCAATTTGCCCATAATTGATGCCTGAAGCGGTAATAAACGCTAAGGCCCCTACTGTTACGGGTTGAATATCTGAAGAACCCAATATTAAGGCAAAAATAAAATTATTCCATGCAAAGATAAATGCAAGTAATGTGGCAGCCGCAATACCCGGTTTGGCTAGAGGAATGGATATCTTAAAGAACATTGCAAGCCAGCTATGACCATCTATACGATAAGCATCTTCAATTTCAGGGTTAAGATCTTCAAAATAACCACGGACAATCCATAAAATTAACGGAAGTGTGATCAATTGATAGACCCAAATAAGTCCAATATAGGTATCGTAGAGATTAAGTTTTTGAAAATAAAAGAGAAGTGGCAATAAAACCAATAAAGGCGGTGCAAATCTAAAACTTAGTAAAGTAAAAGCTATATTTTCACCCAAACGAAATTTGTACCGTGCAAACGCATACGATGCTGGAATACCTAAAATAAGGGATACCACAACCGAAAAAAACGCCAGGATAAAGCTATTAAAGATGTTTCTAATATAATTAAGCTCTAAACTAGCCACCTCACTTTCAAAATTTCCTAAAATAATCGCTTTATAATTGTAAAGTGTGGGTTTAAATAAAAACGTTGGTGGAAATTTTAAAATCTCTTTATTCTCTTGAAAGGACATCTTCACCACCCAGAGTAATGGAAATATGAAGAAAGTACAGATAAGAAGTAGCAAGATTGCTTTTCCCAACGTAATAAAAACCTTGCTCGTAAAAAAATTCATGACTAATTTCATGGTTAGATAAATCCGCTTTAAATTAATTTCTTTTCAACAAATAGGAGCATTAAATAAGAGTTTTTTTAATAAATGAGGGCATTAAGTAGGCGTTTTTTTAACAATTGTGGGTAGTAGATGGGAATATTTTTAAACAACTGGAAGCATTAAATAAGAGTTTTTTTAATAAATGAGGGCATTAAGTAGGCGTTTTTTTAACAATTGTGAGTATTAGCTAGGAATATTTTTTTATACAAGTTAGAAAATTCATTTTCAATAAATGGAAGTTTTTTAACAAATAGAAGCATTAAATAAGAGTTTTTTTAACAAATGAGAGCATTAAGTAGGAGTTTTTTTTATAAATATGGGTATTAGATGGGTGCATTTTTTTCATATAAGTAAAAAGGTTCCGTTTATTTATCAGATTGCCTCATTATCATTATAAATTACTTTATATCTATTCTCTATTCTCTATTGCTTTACCGCTTTATTGCTTTATTGCTTTATTATGACAAATTACCTTATATCTAATACTACTACCTTATATTTCTATCCCCGCGTATTTCTATCCCCGCGTATTTCTATCCCCGCATGACTAAGTTGCAACCTTACGAGAACGAAGTCTAAGCCATTGTTTAACAAAAAGATTGCTCAGCACGAATGTAATAGCCCATAACACCATTAAAAGGGCCGTAGAACGACCAATATTCGTAAAAGTAAAGGCTTCGAGGTAGGCTTGTACTTGAAAAACCATCAATTTATCACCTGGACCTCCTTGTGTCATGGCATAAATGATATCGAATTGCTGGATAGAATCGAGCATTCTAAAGAGGAGTGCTGTAATAATGTAAGGACTTAGTAAAGGAATAGTGATCTTAAAAAAAACAATAATACTGGGGACACCATCTAAACGTGCGGCTTCATAAGACTGTTTGGGAAGAGAACGAAGTCCCGCCAAGATCAATATCATCATAAAAGGCGTATAAACCCATATATCTATCAAAACTACCGTAAAAAGAGCTGTATTAGGGTCAGAAGCCCAATTGAAATCCTCAATGTTCATCAGAATCAACATGTAATTAAGAATACCAAAATTGGGATTCGTCATCAATTTCCACATAAGTGCAGCAATAGTAGGTGCTATCATTAGTGGAATAATCAACATTACACTGATAATTTTATTGATACGGGTGGTCTTCACCAAAAGCAACGCCACTAACATTCCTAGTAAAAGTTCTAGAAATATAGTAAGAAAAGTGTACATCAGGGAAATATAGAGAGTATTAAAAAAAGAAGGGTCTTTAAAAAACTCTATATAATTGCCTAGTCCAATAAATCCGCGAGTAGCAGGAAATGCTATATTATAACGCTGCATGGAATAATAGACTGCCGATACAAACGGAATAAGAATCCCAATTGTTACTAGTAATGCAGGAAGACTCAATAAATAAGGCAGAATTTTTTTACGCATTATAAAAAACCATAGAAAAACAAAATACTATTACAATTGCAAAATTTATTACTAAAATACTTAAAAGTTTAATTTACTTAAATAGCGTAAAAAAAAGCTTGACTTACCAAAAAGTTAGTTTTTTTTAAAAGTACAATAAAAAAGTGTCATAAACTCGTTAATAAAATGGAATTACCTACTGTATATAAGACCTAAACTATAATAAAAATCACTTTGAAACTATACAATACGCAACTATATTTTACACCTTCTCCGAAAGGCGTTCAACAACATTTAATAACCCCCCATAACGATAAATATACACCATAACCCCCCCAGAACAACGACCCTGTCGACTCGTCGTCCTTCCTTAACACGTCGTTTGCCCTGCCTCAGAACGAATCGCTAAAAAAAGCACGTCCTTCCTGATTTGGCAGCCCCATCAGAAAAGCCCTTCCTCCGATTCGACCGCTTCATCAAAAAAGCACACCCCCCTAATTCGACCGCCCTCCCTCGATTCGACCACCCCGACTGTCCTGACCGTCTTTTATCAGGAAAATACCTTATTAAAAAGCCCTTCTCCCGATTCGACCGTCCCGCCCAGACTGTCCCTCCCCCGATTCGACCTGCCCGACCGCCCCATCAGAATAGCCCCTCCCCTCGATTCGACCGCCCCCGCCCGATTCGACCGCCCCGCCCAGACTGTCCCTCCCCGATTCGACCACCCCGACTGCTTCGACCGCCCCGCCCCGACCGATATACTGAAGAAACATTTCATGGGAACAACATATGTTTATATGCGTTTCCATGAAATACTCTCTAGTGATTCTAAGCGTTAAGAGACTTAAGAAACAAATGATTAGTGTAAGTTAATAAATTAATTGAGTCCAGCTTGGCGAAGTTGGCGATCAACCGCTTCAGCCAATTGGTCAAGACCTTCATCAACAGATACTTGTTAGCAACCATTTTTTGCAAAACTTACCGCCCACTCTGTAGTCAGATTGAAGAAGAGTGGTTGGGAGTGAAATAAATGGCAGAACCTGGTGCAGAAGCTCGTACTGTTTGATATAGCCTTTATAGCTTTTTAGCAATTCTTCTACGGAATGTTCTATCTTTCCAGACAGAAGCACGTACAGGATTGATGAAGTCTTTCTTACGTGCTCCAAAGAGAGCATGCTCTGAACCTGATGCCCAACTGCATAAAATACCAGCTTGCATCTTTCTGTTTTGAGAAATTGTTCATAGCTAAAGACCAGATCCATACATTGGGAGTAGATCTTTACGTTTTGGATTGGTGAGAAAGCAGCATAGGAAATATTTCCTGCTTCTTTAGTGGTACCATTCATGAAATAGCCTAAAATATCGGCATCATAGATCATGGCAGAAGCACCTGCACCTAGATCATTACCCACTTCATACCAAGTATAAGTCGACCAATTTTTAGGACCAGCATTTTGGATCATTTCAACCCACAATTTGGTAAACTCTTTGCTAGCTCTGCTGTTCATTGCTGCACGAAGTTTGCCATCGACGAGTTCAAAGTCTTTTGCGCCATAATTGACATAGCCTGATAAATAGCCTGGGTGAATAGTCGCCCATGATCTACTGCGCGAACGCCAATTCCATAAACATTGTTACCTCTTTTGGTAATATATTCAGCTTTTTCTTTTAGATCTGGTAGGCTAGTGGGAACTTTAACTTTTAGGTTTTTCATAATCCGTGAGTTATATGAAAGAGAATTGAGTTCGAAGCCCCATGGAAGAGCCCATTGTTTAGAACCTCTTCCGCCTAATGCTTCACCTGGAACACCCGACCATGCTGTCGATTTTCTTAAATTGGGAAGAATATCATTCCAATTGTAATTAGAACTAGTCTTAGATGAATCATTATATAATCGTTAATATCCACTAACCAACCCGCTGGACCGTATTGCCATGTTTGATATGCACCTGTCATAAAACATCATACTGTGTAGAAGCGTGAGAAAGTGCTGCCGTAACTTTATCAAAATAAACATCTTCTGGGAAAATGTCATAAACTAGCTTCATGCCCGTCATATTTTCAAGTTAGCCTTATTCGCAATCATTGCATCCGTATAGGGATGCTTATTGAGTAATAATCTAAGAGTATTACCACTATGTTTTTAAAATTAAGCCCCTGAGCCAATAGATCAGTAGAAACTTTGTTTAGAAAAAACGTAGCCAGTGCAACACTCGTTCCTGTTTTTCCGATTCTCGATAGAACGTTCGTCTACCAATCTTTCATTTAAATGATCTTTACAAAGGGATCTTTGTTGATTATTCATAATAAATGCCTCGCAATATATTATATAAATTTATAATGAGGTAATGTCATGCTTTATATGACTTTCTCATAAGATAAAAGCTTTTTCATGTTTTTATAGTGATTTCTTTTGTTTAATGTAAAATTTACCCAATCTATCTACTTTCATAGATAGACAAACCACAACTTTACATAATAACTATATGAATTTACACCAATTTTTAAGTTTAAAATTTGTAACATATAATGGATAACACTCTGTAATAAAAAAATAAAATTGGCTAAAAGTGGCATTAGTAACCGTAATATCAACTATATTTTAAAAAAATACTTATCTAAATAGCTAATTTAAAAGAAATATTCGCTTAAATAGCTACTTTAAAAGAAAATCAAAAAAACTAGTAAAAATTTTTCTTGTCTTATGCAAAAAAAAACAATATGTTCAAATAACAGTCAATACTAAATCACAAATTGTAGGTTAGTCCACTGTTACTAGCATTTTCCTAGATATATTCTTCGTTACTATACCCTAGGGTATAGTAAACCCCTGTACATCCTCCGGCATATCCTACATATTAATGCTAACCAATACGCTCAAATACGCCTAAATGCCCCAAATACCCCCGCCAACACATGTAAAATGCCCATAAATAGCCTATAACGCACATAAGCACACATAAACATCTATAAGGATACCCTAATTATCCTTTCTCCGCATATCTACGCATAGACTCCTAATGTATATATATTCAAAGGCTACAATAAATGATTAAAAGCCGTTATAAACTAAATTGGAGCTATTTTATAGGCAAATTGATGTTATAGTACAATATGTAGATATTTATAAAGTTTCACAAATATACTGCACTGATAATCTACTATTCTTTTTACCAATCAATACCTTTTACAGCATTTAAGACTTTTAGCCGATTACGCTACCCTCGTTATAATGAGAAAAGTAAAAAAAATATTTATCCAGCCCTTACTACAAATAACCTTATTCACGCTCCTACTTAGCGTAATGCCCCTTCATTTGCTACATGGTTATGTTGCAAAGATTGACGATTACGCTATTTCACTTGATGAATTTCAAAAATTTGTGAACGTTCAAAAATTTCTAGCGAAAGAAGACAATCTTCGAGAGTTCCTATCCTCAAAAGATTTACGTAAAAAGCGACTTATTAAGCGATTACATCGATATGATGTTGCTTTATCGCGTTGCCGATGCTAAAGGTTATAGTTTTGAGAAAAAGAATAGAAATGTTCAAGCTATTTACAACCAAACTCGCGATGAACAACTCAGCACCCTATTTATCAATAGACAACTCGACATTTCAAGCGAACCACCTAGTGAACGTGAAATTAAGAAAGAATTTGAAAAAGTTAAAGATAAAACCACTAAAAGTTTGAAGAACTCAGCGAACAAGAAAAAAATAGCCTCTACCAGATCAGCATTTTACGAAAAATTCAAAATAAAAAGAAGATCTATCGCCTAAAATTAGAAAAAACGTATAAAGTTAAACGAACACCCAAAAACAAAAAGACCATTGCCAGCGTCAATAATACTAAAATTCATTGAAGCCGTTGATGAACTCCTTCAGAAAGAAGTTAGTAAATTGGGTCTATCACTCAGTACATTACGTAAAAGAGAGCCCGAAAAAGTACGGGAAATTCAAAAAGATGCCGTCAATGAGCTTATTTTTCAAAAAATGATTGCCCTTGAAATAAAAAAACAAAAGTTCGCCAATAAAGGCATTGTTAAAGATGCCATGAAATTTTACCAATATCAAATAGCTATCGAAGAATATATAAAAAATGAACTCGCAAGTAGCATTTCTATCTCCGATACCGAATTGGATAAAACTTTCTTAGAAGTTTCACAATCACGCCCAGATATTCAGAAATTACTCCCCACCCAACAGGAAAAATTCCTTCGTTCTGTCATCGTCCAGAAAAAACTCCCCAAACTTATGGATGAACTCCTCAATGAAAGAAAAGAAGAATCTATTATCAAACGGGATAAAACGACCTTAGAGCAGGTAAATTAGGGAGCAGGGGGCAATTCAGGGGAATTTAGGCAATTTAAGAGTAATTTAGGGCTAGAATCATCCCCCCACCACTCCATTCTTACGCCCCTTCATCTTTGCGTCTTAGCGTCTTTACATAAACCTATTTTATCAGGCAAATATCCGATTCCTAGTCGTAAAACTGAGGAATCATCACAGGTTTCTTGTATAAAAATTGCAGAAATCTAGCATTCTAGGAAATAGGGGGTCTAGTACTAGTATTCTAGGAAGTAAAAGCTCTAGTATTTTAGGAAATAAGAACTCTAGTATTCTAGGAAATGATAGGTGTTCTTTTTTCTTTTAGCAATATACATGCCTTTGTCAGATTGCCTTAATAGGTTACGCCGTATTAAAACCTTGTCCTGCTGCCTATTGTAGACCTTATCACCGTAAAATTTCATATACGCAGCCCCAATACTCACTGAGAGTCGCGGCATCTGAGGTTTCTTAACATCAGGAATATTGTAAACTTTCGCACAAGCACGTACCAGATTGCGACAAATAGCTTTCACACGCTTTTGCTCCACATCTACCAAAACAACTATAAATTCATCCCCAGATAAACGTGCTAAAAATCCTTTGCTACTATTATTCTTTATATGTCTTTTAAACCAATCATCATAAAGAGCATCGCGAAGACGCGTTGCAAGTGTAAATAACGTGTAATCCCCCACACGATGCCCAAAATTGTCATTGATTCGCTTAAAATTATCTAAATCTATAAATAAAACCGCTATCGTTGAAGCATCATCCTGTGCAATTTGAATCGCTTCCATGATCTTGTTTTCCATCATCGAACGATTGTATAACCCCGTTAAAAAGTCATAATAGGCATTGTAATAAAACTTCTTCTGCTTCTGTACTAAATCTTTATTTTCATGTTTGAGGAGTACAATTCGCTTAATAACCTTAGTAAACTCACGCGAAAACGTATATCGCCCTAAAACCCCCACAAATACTAATCCTGCATAAATAATAGTAATACGTGAAAAATTGCTCCAGAGTAGCGTTTCTTCTTGAAAAAATATCAGAGCTGAAGGCGTGTACACATTCACTAAAGCAACAAATAATCCCATTAAAACCAACGCATAAATTAAAAAATTGAGTGCAGATAGATAAAAGAGTAGTAACATAGGAAAAACTATCAACCATTCAGCAGGTAACCCTTCACTTTTATAAGAAAGCATATCCACCCACATCACTATTGTTGCAAAAATAATTGTAATTGCAAGCCCATGGGTCAATACTTTTTCCCATTTAAGTAAAAACTGCGAACGCCCATATATAGCTATCCAGATAAGAAATGCTCCCCATAATAACCAATTACCCCATAGAATCAACCGCGTTTGCAACAAAGTAGGGTAATAAAATACAGTGGATAAACTCATAAATGTAAACAACACCCATGATAAACATACACTTCTAAAAAAAAGTGTAAAATCTACATCCTTAAACTCTTGTTCAATCTCTCGTGTAAGATAAGATTGAATCACAACATTTTTCATAGACAACTCTAATTAGTAAGAATTGGATAAATCTCTAGTGTTTTTTATACTTTTCTACTTTTCTACTCTTTCTAATAATCACTCAGTAAAAACTCTAATATTCTATACTATTCAAATAAGTATCATCAAATATTTAAGTTTTATTAAACAATTATTGTATTTTTAAGCAAACATCCACCCTTTTACTCAAAAACCTAGAAATATTAGCAAATCTTATCTCACAACATTGTAAAATTCTTTACAAAATAGACCCGCCCCACAATACAAACTTATTATATACCCTATATAAGACAAAGCTAGTGTTATATTTTTAGAGTTCATATTATATTATATAACTACGTCCTTAGTAGAAGAATTCTAAAGAACCATACATTCACAATTTATTCATCATTAGTTTATCGTTCACTTTATAAGAGTAAATTACACAATTACGCAAATATTTAATTACGTAAATATTTATTAAGTCCTATAATTATTACCCATTCCTACTATTATAAACTACTCCAGCCATATCCTAGAAAAATTTAGAAAATATGAATATCATTAACTTCATCCCTTATATATCAGTGCTGTATTTAGTATTTATGACCCTCCACTTAGGAGAAGTATCGTCGAAAAACTTAGATTATATCCAAAATATATGGTACCAAGACTTCTTTTCCAGTTCCCAAATCAGTCGTAATAGAAATATTAACAATTTTGCAGAATCAGACTTTCCCTATTATCATTATAGGAATACCCTCGCTTATATATCCGATTCTTCTATCATTACACACCTTATCCGTGGCGATAGGAATATTGTCTTCGCACCCAGTAAGAAATTTTACCTAACCCATAGTAAAGTAGGAAATGCCATTCATTTCTACGAAAGCAACGGACTTAAAAAATGGAGTTTGCAAAAATTGGGATACGCCCATATCTCCCCAAAAGGCAATATTATCATGATAGTTAGCACAGATAATACCTCCATTACGCTTTATAATCAAGCACGCGAAATCCTCCTCCCACAAACATTTATCAGCAGTTTTATCACAGATTTTAGCTTTTCTTCACAAAATGACGCAATAACCCTGGGTACCATAGAAGGTAAATCCTATTATTACAAATACTTAAACAATGACCTAAAATCATGGGAAGTTCCCCCCAGCCGTCAAACCTATACAAAAAGCATTGAAATCTCTAAAAGTGCTAGGCATATTGCGACTCTCAGCGGACTAGACCCCGAACGTTTGACCCTTTACGAAATAAATGAAAAAGGCACCGTTCAAGGTGCCTCTACTTCTATCCAAACCGATATTGTAGAACGCTGGAGCATTGTTACAGATCAAGCCACTCGTAAAGAAAATAGCATGTTTATTGACGAAGCTAACCAACAATTGCTAGACATGCGTCAAAATACACTCCATCTCTCTAGCCTCAAAAATGGAAAACCCCTCCATCAAGAAGATTTAAGCATCCATTCAGAAAATACTATCCATTATACGCTATTTGCCAGTATTCCTGAATTTTACGCCACCACCACTTACGAAAAAGACTACACCGTCCTAAAAATCTTCTCCTTGCCTCATCATCACCTCTTATGGAGTTATGTTTACGAAAATACCATTCCCCTACGCATTGAACTCAAACGGCAGGAAGACTATATTTCTATCATGCTTATCACACATACTGTAATCTATCGTTATCGCTTGTTCCATTCCTAGAGATAACCGATAACCCCCTCACACAGACTCTCGTACATATTTTGTATTCTGCACTTTATGTCTATAGTTTAGTTTATGTCCTATATTCCATATCCTATATCCTATACTTTATCTCACCCTACTTATAAATGTTTTCTTCTAAATCCTAGCAAAAACTATCTCTATCTTAGTAAAAGCATTATAAAAACACCCATTCTACCTACAATTTAATAAGTGATAATAAATACTCACTTACTTAATAAGTGATAATAAATACTTACCTACTTAATAAATTATAATAAATACTCACCTACTTCTCAGAAAATAGCACTTTTTCCTAAAAAAATTTTATTTTTCATAGAAAGTTACATCTCATCTGCCTTAAAATACCATTATCTAAAGTATTTAACTAATATTATCTAAAAACATCTAAATAATGCTATCTAAAAATATCTAAATAATGCTATTTAAAACATCTAAATAACACTATTTAAAACATCTAAATAACACTATTTAAAATATTTCTCAAAAACAGCCATATTGGATCTAACAAGGTCTGCTTGCATTTTCTCCCCTAAAATACTTTCAATGTCATCACGAGAAAGCGAATGGATAACCTCGCTAAGTTTATCCTTAAAAAAATTAATCTGTTGTAATTGCATGAAAAACTTCCCAAGTGTGGCTATATTTCTAAATCTAGCGTTTGGGAGCAATTTTTCCTCCTCAGCCGTCAATGTGATCAACTTTCCTTGATCAGCTAATAATGGAGTCCAGCGTCTGCCTTCATTTTCATCAATCCCTATAATGAAATGTACCTGCCCGTATGGAATAGTTGGAGAATAGACACATTCGCCCATACGTGCATGAACGACAACACTTCCACCACGTTGAGCCATTCCATGAACCTCTGAACGTTTGACTTGAAGTCCCTTTAAATAAAAACTTCGTAATAATAAATGTCCTGCTAAAATTATACCTTGCCCCCCTTTTCCTGCTAAAATAACATTCAAACAGTGATTCGCTCTAACACGTTGCTTCAAAGTCGTCATTGTTCCATCCCTTTAATTTTTAATACTAGTCCAACTTACCCTATTAAGTCCTTATTCTTATTGTGCCTTTATTTAGCCCACTAGCCCAAAATTATCCCATTAAGTCCTCGCTTAGCTCTCATTAAGCCCTTTTCTAAGCCTTTATTTAGCCTTCATTTAGCCCTAATCTAGCCCAATTACCCTTAGAGACCTTTTTAACTCTCATTTAGCCTTTAGTTTAGCTCTAGTGCAACCCTAAGTAGCTTTTAGCATATATATTACTTTCAAGTCTTCCTTAAAAAATCGTCCCACTAAACTTGCACTAAGCTCGATACTTTTATAATATCTTAGGAATTAAGATACTTTTTTTTTATAGCTTGCGATAATTGGTAGAGTGTCAAGGCATAAAGATGACTATTATTATAGCATTTTAAGCTATTATAATTGGGATAAAGTTTCCAATGTTCTACACGTTTTGGCGTCTTCACTAAAAGGTAATTTTGTCCCTTAATATCCTCCTGTTTCGTCGTTTGAGCACGTTTCATGAGTTTTGCCACAGGACGTTTGCGTTTCCACTTGCAATTTGCATAATAATTCCCTACACTCTCAATAATATCAGGAAAATTCGTAAATAAATTGATCACTCCGTCACCGTCTCCATCACGTGCATAATGTACTGCACTGGTTGCTATAAATTGTGCAGGGCCCATCGCTCCACTATACGAACCATTCATTTGTAAAGGATTGTAGCTATTTTGCTTGCAAAATAATAAATAATGCTCGAGTTCACGAAAATAAAATTTTTTACGGCGTCCTTGTTCCGTTACGAACGTGGCAAGAGACTTTATTATAGATAACTTTCCGTTGTATTTGCCGTAAAAACTCTCCATTCCTAAAGTGGCAACCATAATACTCTCAGGTACCCCATATTTTTTACGTACTTTACGTAAAGAAGTCCGATATTCCTTCCAAAATTGAACCCCCTGCTCAATTCGCTCCCGTGTTAAAAATTGTCCGCGATAACGCACCCAATCCATTTTTACCTCAGGTGCCTTATTCGTATAATCTATTATCTTATTGCTTTCCTTCCTATCCATTATAAGTGCACTAAAGATCTCCACCAACTCTTCCGCCTCATAATCATGTTTTCTCTCCATGAAAGCTATAAATCTAATGATCTCAGGATGTTCTGCATACGTCATCAGTGGTTCTAGCTCTTCTTCACGCTCTAATGGTTCTGCTGATTCTAGAGCCACCATTTCTGAAGACCCCATAAATTCTTTTACGTCGCCTATATTGACCCAATCTTCCGTAATATTTATAGTATTTGTCATATTTCTAACATTTCTAACATTTGTCATATTTATCATATTTATAACATTTGCAGTAATATATGGTTTTTTATTACGTAAAACCTCACCCAGCACCTCTACATCTAAGCCCCAACCACTCCCAAATATGACCACAACCCCCCAAAATCCTAGTAATCTTAATGATCTTAGTAATCTTAGCCATATTAGCCATATTAGCCATAAATAACCTAAATGATCTAAATTGCTTAAATGACCTAAATGACCTAAATAACCTAAATTATCTAAGTAAATATGATTTTTTATCCGCTTCTCTAATTTCATAAACTTTGATTTGCTCTTTTCATATCCAACATCGTAAAAAAAAGCTATCCTCTTTCTAAATTTGCTTACTCCTAACCAAACATGGCATAAAACTTACAGTCAAGCATCTCCATTAATGATATAATGAAATATATTAAAAAAAACGATAAATCATTAAAAGGAGCGTCCCCTTGAGTATCAGTCGATCTTGCCCGCCTTGGGAAGAATTTAAAAGCTTTCCCCTAGAAAAACGGCTTCCTTACTTCTTCTTAAATAACAACCTCTTTCATATTCTCTACGCCTACCAATTCAACCGTAAATTTTTGGATGAACTCTACGTTCTTACCAATAAAATACGCCTCATTGCAAAAACAAACCACGGGAAAAGTTGGCTTAGCACCCTCCTAAAAAACCGTAGAGTGATGCTCTATTTCGCACAACCTTCAACCCGAACATTTCTTTCATTTGCAACAGCCTGTGAAACCATGGGCATGCGTTTTTACGACGTTCGCTCACTAGAAACCTCCTCCGAGATGAAAGGGGAAACCTTCGAAGACACCATTCGAACATTTTCAAGCTATTTCGACCTAGTCATTCTTCGCCATACAGAAAAAATATACGCAGAACACGCAGCAGTTGTCCTAAATAGAAGCCGTCGTCCCATTCCCCTTATCAATGCAGGCTCCAGCAAAGACGAACACCCCACCCAAGCTCTCCTCGATATTTTCACCATTAGAAAGTCTTTTGAAAAATTGGGTGGTCTTGAGAATAAAACCATTATGATGGTAGGCGACTTAAAACGCGGACGCACCGTACGCTCCCTTGCCGTCCTCCTCTCAAAATTTAAAGATATCCATATTATCTTTTGTTCCCCTAAAGAACTCGTCATCGACCCCGAACTTAAAGATTTTTTAAAAAAGGAAGAAAATCTAACGTTTGCAGAAACCAACGACTTCGAAGCCAACCTTAAAAAAGCTGACGCCCTCTACATGACACGCACCCAATCTGAATACGAAGATGCAGAAACAAGAGCATCCTCTTCTAAAGCCTATCATACAGCTCCCTATACCCTCACACACAAACACCTAAACAAACTAAAGCCTACTAGCATTATCATGCACCCGCTCCCACGCAAAAATGAGATAGCCAAAGAAATAGACGAAGACCCACGTGCTATGTACTGGCGACAAGTTAGAAATGGCATGTGGACGCGGTGTGCTCTTATTGCAAAAATTTTTAGCATTGAAGAGAAGATCTTAGCACAATAATACACTCCGCATAAATCTATCCTAAAATACGCAGCTTACCCAAAACCACACCCTATCACTTAAAATATTGTGTGGCTATTATGACTCACATTAGTGCGTTTAGATCGGCTTAACTCTTTTTAGCTTTTTTTAGCTCCTTTTCGTTTTTTTTAGCATTTCTCTATTTTAACGTGAACAAAGCAGATACTCTCCTTAGTCAATTTATCTTAAGTATTTCAGGTTGGCGTAAAATATTTAAAAATGCTAATCCGAAAAATACTAATTCTAAGCAAAAAACATCTAATATCTCACCATCACCACCACTATCCTTTAAACTCAACCGTAGTGATGAACGGCTTATAACCATTGCAGCCCTAACATTTGCAAATTTCTTTCAAACTCTGCTAGGGGCTCAAACGGATAAGATTCTCATAGCTCGAGATGGTCGTGAAAGTGGCGCCGCTCTCATTACTATTTTACAAAAAATCTTTCACCAACAAAACCTTTCATCCGCATGGATGGGCATCACCTCCCTTCCAGAATTTCTTGCCTGTGTCAAAGCCGAACCTTCCATAAAAGGTTGGATCTATCTCACCGCTTCCCATAATCCCAAGCACTATAATGGTTTTAAATTGGGCTCTCACACGGGTGAAGTCTTTCCCGCTAAAATAGCACACTCTCTCATTCACTTATTTAAGCGTAACGTGCACCAAGCAAGCCTCGATCACTTTAACGCTATTGATTCCATTATAAAAAAGCATCTTAACCCCCCTACGTCTTCTCATAAATCCTCAGCTCCTAGCACAAAGCGTAACCGTCCAATCCCATTTCCAACTTCACCTTCACCTTCGCCTTCGTCTTCGTCTTCGTCTTCGTCTTCGCCTTCGCCCTATGGATTTGAAGCTACGCAGAAATGGCGTCGCCTTGCTAAAAAACATTACCACGCACTAGCAGAAAACCTAGCCTTTCCAAACCTCACCCAAGAGCATCGCCATAAAAAAACCCTAAAAAAACCTTCACAAAAAACTGTACTAGCCACAGGTTCAGCTCTCCTTAAAACTGCCCTAAAAAAGCTACCCCAAAACGTGAGACGTGCGAATATTTCCATTCTCATCAATTATAACGGCTCAGCACGCACCCTTTCATCCGAACGCAGCATTTTAAAGAATTGGGGAATGACCGTAGAGGCTTTTAACGACACGGCAGGAGAATTTAAAGATATCATTGTCCCAGAAGGTAGAGCTCTCCATACGCTAAAAAAACGGCTTACAGCTCTCCATTCAGCCGAACACCGTCATGGAGCCTCGCACCACCCTCCTCATCCCCCTCTTTTCGGATTGCAGTTCGATGCCGATGGAGATAGAGGTAATTTAGTAGCTATTCATCCCAATAGCAAACGTGCTTACGCCCTAGAAGCCCAGTTAACCTTCGCACTCACCGTGTTAGCTAGACTTGCCATTCTCAAAACTTACTTTCCTAATATCATCCCCGCTGTCATTGTAAATGGTCCTACATCTCTTCTAGTAAAGGACATTGTCAAGGCTAGCGGTGGAAAGTGTTTTCAAAGTGAAACGGGCGAAGCAAATGTTTTAAATCGCACCCTTAAAGTAACAGAGCAACATTATTATATAGCCTTAGCAGGCGAAGGCTCGAATGGAGGGAATATTCTTCCCCCTGCCACCGTTCGTGATCCCTTAGTACTCGTGCTTTCCCTATTAGAACTACTCTTCTTAAACGCTCCTAAAACCGCTAATGCTCCTAAAACTGCTAATAATATCCCCCCTAATAATACCTCACCCACTCCATTACTCACCGCACTGCGTATCTTAGAAAACCTTAACACAGCTTCTTCAAGTAGCCCTAAACTTAGCATAAACCCCACCACAGTAGCAACACCCCATCTCTTATTTCATACCCTTACAGAACACCTAAAACGTTACGTCACAACGAACGTTGTAGACCCTAAAACGCTACTTAGCCTCCCTGCCATTAAAACAGAGAACCTGCTTCACTTAAAAAAACGCTACGCCACACTCATTGTAAGCCACCTAAGCAAGAAACGAGCATTTTTTATCAAAACCTATGGTATCTATCACATAAGTTTCGCACTTCATCTAGGGGCTATGACCCGATCATTCACACATCATAGTAATATCCCCTCCATTAGCGAAGGTGGATTTTCCGTTTATCTTAAAGATAGCCAGAAAAAAACGATTGGCTTCTTATGGTTTAGAGCTTCGAAAACCGAACCCGTCCTCCGCACCCTTGTAGAACTTTCAGTCCCACACGTAGCCTCATTTCTACCCTCCCAAGCAAAGATTGTAACTTCTTCAGCCTATTCAGTCGCTTCAGCCTCTTCATTCACGCATTCAATATCATCTTCCAAGCACCAACGCCACACGCATTCTCTGGTGACATCTCTACTCAAACTTCATCACACCTTTATTAGAAAAGTAGCGAAACATTGAAACTATTTTTTAAACCTATTTATTTAAAGTGCATTCTCGCTAATATTAGTGTCAGTGCTAGTGTTATTGCTAGTGTCAGTGCTAGTACCATTGGACGTTTTTTACTTTATCTATTTTTAAACGCGTATCTATTGCTAAATCCGGGGTCTCATAATATAGGCAAAGCCCCAAAAAACCTCTACGCTCAAACCACTTCACCTTCTGTAACAGAAGAAGTTTCTAAAAAAGAACGCTTTATTTTACCCGAAAAACCTGAAACTTTCTTAAAGAATCTCCCTAAAAGTCCTAATCGCCCTAAAAGCTCTAATTATTCTAAGCGAACACAATCCTCACAAACTCCACAAACTTCACAAACTCCACAAACTTCACAAACCCAGGGACGTCAAGTCTTAACCGCTCCCAATTTATCACTCACCGTGAAGCATTTCTCAGTTCAGCTTTCCAATTATCCCGCTGAACTAACCAAATTAACCAAAATAACAAAGCTAACCGAACGAGATGAGGGTCCTAAAAAATTAGATAGCACTACTCCTCTCTACGTAAGCACGTTCACGTTTTCTGTAAAAAAAGGCTATCACGTCAATTCTCACACCCCCCTAGAAAGTAATCTTATCCCAACTGAAGTAGTTCTCAATGAAAAAGCTTGGAAGATTATCGCTATTTCCTATCCACCGGGCATTATTCGTCCATTAAGGCTTGTGAGCGACATTACTACAGAATCTAGCACTAATAATGAGGATAATACTGCCTTCGTAAATAATAATAATGATAATAATAATAACGGTACTATCTTCTCAAACCGCACTACAAATGCCCCCAATACGCTTGTAAGCGTTTATGAAGGCAAGCCCCACCAAATAGTCGTTTTCATGCAGCCCCTCTCAAATGCTAAAAAGACTGCAAATACTGAAAATACTGAAAATCTCTCAAATATTTCAAATGCCGCAAATAGCCAAAATGATAAAAACTTACAAACCTCGCAAAAAACGAACCCCGCTAACACGCTCACACATCCTATAGATTATACGTTTGGCTACCAAGTCTGCTCAGAGATATTTTGTTATCCCCCGAAAACGCTCTCCTATAGCGGAGAACTTCCATTAGATTCATTAGATTCATTAGAAATCTCCCAAAAAAACGCATCGCCCCCATTCGATGATACGCTCTTAACACTGCTAATAACCGCTTCAGCTAAAACTTCGAAATCAGCCCCCAATTCACTAACTCCCAATTCATTAACTCCCAATTCCTCGTCTTCGCAAAATACTAATGAATTAGCAAGCAGTCCCATCAATATATCTTCCCTCCTCCTTTATCTTAGTTTTGCTTTTCTAGGAGGGCTTTTACTAAACTTTATGCCATGTGTCCTACCCGTTGTCTATCTCAAACTCTTCTCCCTGCTCAATCTAACCGCTCAGATCACTTCCGAGAATAGCAAAGACACTAAAAAAAGCCCTTTATCAGTAAAAACAGCTCAATCAGCTAAACCGCTCCGTTATGCTCTTTTTTACTTTAGTTTAGGCATTATTTCAATCTTCATGCTTCTTACCTTAGTAGCACTCAGTCTCCGCTTTACGGGGACTTACGTAGGCTGGGGATTTCAATTTCAAAACCCACTCTACGTGTTCGCACTTATTTTTATGACGTGGTATTTAGGGCTTTACTTACTAAGTGTTTATAACATTCCATTTTTTAACTTCTCATACACGCAGTCAAACCCTTCAAATTCGTCAAAACATTCATTAAAAGAGCATTTTATTTTAGGAATGCTCACGGCATTATTAGCCACACCCTGTACAGCTCCATTACTCGCACCCGCCATTGGCTACCTTTTTTCACAATCATGGTGGGAACTGGCTTTAGCCATCAATTTTTGTGGTCTCGGACTTGCCTTTCCGTATGTGTTAGCCAGTCTTTCACCGCCTTTTATTAGGATTTTACTTAAAATAACCCCTAAACCTGGGCTGTGGATGGAAACATTGAAGCGACTTTTTGCATTTTCACTCATCCTCATCAGTCTCTGGCTTATTAATATTCTCTTTCATTTAAGCTCTTTTAAGGGCGTTTATCTTACGTTATTCTATCTCTGGAGTGGAACGCTTATTCTTTTCTCCACCCAACGCCCCAAACACTCATTAAGTGAAAGTTCTCCTAAGGACCAAATAAACGAAATACCTGATGAAGAAAACATTCCCTCTGCAAATTTAGCAAAAAAAAGCCCTCTAGCTGATTTAGCACCTCGTATTCTCTTCAGTAGGAAGAATATACGAAAAGCTCCACTAGGATTCATCATTTTTATCCTGCTTACACTCTGGACTGGAAAATCGCTTGCTGCTTATACAGAAGAAGTTGCCCGCACGGAAGAAATTGCCCGCACGGAAGAAGTAGGTCCTACTCTAACAACTTCTCCTAAAAATGAAGAAATCTCTAAAAAATCACTTTCTAGTAATATTAATAGCAGTAGTATTCACCAAAGCCAACCTTTCAATGCCACTACGCTTAATGCAGCACTTGATAACCACGAAATAATCTTTATTCACATCAGTGCCGAATGGTGTCTCAGTTGTAAAGTCAATGAAAAATTAGTCATCGAAACAGCTTCTGTTAAAGATTTATTTAAAAAACACAAGGTTACTTATCTAATTGGCGACTGGACTCGTGCAAATCCCTTTATCAGTGCCTATCTAAAATCACATAACCGTGCAGGCATTCCATTCGATGCTATTTATGATGAAAAGGGAAATATTGTCATTTTAAGTGAAATTTTAACCGTTAACAAAATTTCTAATGCCCTAGAAGCCATAAAATCTAATGATCCCTAGGGTTTATCACATTGCTTAAAGCACTTTATGTTTCACGTTACTCAAATCACTTTGTACTTTATATTACTTAAATCACGCTACGTTTCACATTGCCTAAACATTGCCTCAATATTGCCTAAACATTGCTTAAATTAAGCTACTTAAGAAGTAAAAAATGGGTACAGAAACAAAAATAAATGTTAGAATTTTAGTTAATTTCACACGAATTCTTTAGTTAATTTCACACGAATTCTTTAGTTAATTTCACACGAATCCAAACAAATCCTTATGAAGCAAGCTTATAACTACACATTGATTGGAATGACCGGAGTAGGGAAGAGTACTATTGGCAAAAAACTTGCAAAAGAATTAGATTATGAATTTATTGATACGGATAAACTCATCGAACAGGAATACGATCTCCCCCTCCAGAGCATTTTAGACAATCTTAGAGCCACTCGTCCCAATTTTGAAGCCTTTATAGCAGAAGAAAGGCGAATCTTTCATCAATCAAAACGTTTTAAGCATACGGTTATTGCAACAGGTGGTTCATTTTGTTATTCACCAGAACTCCTCAAACTCAATAAAGGACTTGTTATTCATTTAGATATTAGCTGGCAATACCTCAAAAATCGTCTTGGATCATTTGATAATAGGGGTGTTGTTATCCGTGCCCCTAGTCTTCGTGAAGAATATGTCTATCGTATACCTATTTATAAAAAACACGCCCATATTTCTGTGCATTGTGATGATAAATCAATTCACACACTAGTGAAAGAAATTGCCACTTTAGAACTCGAACCTTTCTTAAAGCAACCCAACATTTTCTAGTGAAAACGCCCTATTTTCTAGCAAAACACCCTAATACTTTATATTTGAAGCAATCTAATAACTTTCTAGGTAAAATACTCTAATAACTTTCTAGAGTAAAGCAATCTAATACTTTCTAGTGAAACACCCTAATACTTTATATTTGAAGCAACCTAATAACTTTCTAGGTAAAATACTCTAATAACTTTATAGAGTAAAGCAATCTAATATTTTCTAGATAAAGTCATCCCATATATGAGTCTTTCACTATATTCCTGCTCCATTTCCACCATATTTCTAATTAGCTAGACCATCAAGCTCAATTGGGCTTAAATTAGACCTAATTAGCCTCAATTAGACTTAAATTAGGCTTTTAAGTCGTTTTAAGTCTCCACTAAGGCATTTAAGGCTATTAGAAGGCTTAGTGGGTGGGGTTTAGGGCTATAAAAGCCTTTTAGAAGCTATTATAAGCCTATTTCTACTAGATTTTTATGGGGATAAGGCTATTTTCTTGAAATAGCTTTCTGTAAAAAGACTTCTCTACGAAAGAACTCTTTATAATGAATACTAGGAGAACCGACAAGTTTGGCTCCCGCTGGAATATTTTTATGAGGCATGACGCCCGCTTGAGCCCCTATCTGAACGCCATCTCCCAGTACAACGTGATCAGCAATGCCCACTTGCCCTGCTAAAATAACCTGACGTCCTAAAGTACTACTTCCCGCAATACCCGCCTGAGCCACTACAATTGTTCCCGCTCCTATCTTAACATTGTGGGCTATCTGCACGAGATTATCAATTTTTACATAATCACCCAATTCTGTCATATCCAGTGTCCCCCTATCTATGGTCACATTCGCACCTATTTCCACATGAGAACCCAATTTTACATGCCCTATCTGTGGAATTTTAAGTAATCCGCTAGCACTAGGATGATACCCAAACCCACAACTTCCAATAATAGCCCCTGCATGAATAATAACATCGTCTCCAATGATAGTCCCAGGATAAAGGACAACCCCAGGGAAAAGGACAACGCGCGATCCTAAAGAAACCTCACTTCCTATAACGTTATTTCCCATGAGTGTAACGTCATCTCCAAACGTAACGTTCTCACCATAGACAGAATGCGGTCCCAAGTGAAAATTCTTTCCCACCTTAAAAGAGCGACGGTAGTGTAAATGCGAATGCACATCTAAATTCGAAGCTAAATTTGCATCTGATTCTTTAGTATTTTCAGCATTTTCAACCTCATTAACAGCTTTTTCAGCAGCTTTTTCAGCAGTTTTATCAATATTTTTATCAGCAGTTTTATCAGTATTTTTAGCTAAATCCCTATAAGTAGGTTCGTAAATAGGAAAAGCAGGAAAAGCCCTTAGTTTCTTGTGTTCTTCTTTATAAGGATCAAAATAATCAAGAAGGCGAATAAAGACCTCTTTAGCGTTCTTAACACTGATAATAGGAAGTTGTTCGCTCAAATGCTTAGGAAGTTTTTCTGCAAACTTTTCTTCAATAAGAAGAGCCCCTATTTTAGAAGGTAGGTCTGCTAGTTTTAGAAGATCTTCTAGTTTTTCACGCTTTTCAATAAAAATAATGTGTTCTTTGATAGGATGTTCGACTGTACATAAGCCTAGTAGTGACTTTTTCGCAAAATGTGGTTCGCTTGATTTAGCAAAATGCGGTTTATTTGCAAGAGCCGTTTCACCTCCAGCAAAATTAAGTAATTCTGTTAATGTTAAAACCTGTTTCACCATGATTAGATAAACGCAACACGTCCTATCTTTTAGTAAAAGTTGTTCTACTAATAAAGGACTTTTTTAATAAAAGTTATTTATGGAGTATTTATAAGGGATTTATAAGGGATTTATAAAGGTTATTTATAAAGGTTATTTATAAAGGTTATTTATAAAGGTTATGACTTAATTTCCATCAGTTCTTTCAATACCAATGGAGTAATATCTAAGGCTTCTTCAACATAAATAACCGATACACCCTTCTCTAAAATAATAGAATAGCCTTCATTTTGTGAAACTTGACGAACTATTCTAAAAATCTCTTTAAGGACGGCTGGAGAAAGCGTGGCATCAGGATCATTATCTTCCACACTTTCTGCAGAAGTTTCAGCCAATAAAATTTCTAATTGCTTCTTTAAATAAACAATTTCACTTTCTATAGCCTCTATTTTAGAACCACTAGCACTTCCACGTTCATTATTAAGCACCGTATTCAATTCCGTTAGCTTTTTATCCAATTTTCGAGCTTCTAGTAAATCTTTACTAGCACCCTTTTCCAACACAAACTGTAATAAGATATCTTCACGAACTACGTCAAACACTTCCTGCAAATCTAGACATCCCACTTGAATAATCTTAATTTTTCCACCCTGTCCATAGAGCATATTAGGAAATAACATTGCTCCCATCCATAAATAGAAACTGCCTAATATTATAAATAATTTTATAGGTGCTTTCATGGGTGGGTTCATAAGTGAATTCATGGGTAAATTTATGGGTGAATTCATGGGTAAATTGGAAGCTATTTTTAAAGGTGTCTTTACAAATATTTTTTCAAGTACTACTTTAAGCATATTTTCAGCTTTTACATTAGTTTTTATATTATTAGCTTTGACATCACTTTTTACAGTAGCTTTTATACCCATTTTTACAGCAGTTTTTACAAAAATATTCTGTCCCGTCTTCATTATTCTAATCATCCTCTTTATAGCAATAATTCCTTACAATTCAATTAAATATTTAACCGTATATAAGTTAAAATAAATTGATCAGTTAAGCAAATCTTCGCTCTATTAACTAAATGAGTCATTATATAAATTTATACGAATAAGTATACATCTATAAACTTATACGAATATTATATAATAAGGTGTTATTTGAAGGACTTATTAAAATGAAACTTGAAAATCTAATACAAATTCGGGGATATCGTTGACGTGGCGATAGAGACGAAATTCTTGACGGGTGGTATCATATTCATATCTCCAAGCTGCATAAAGGCGAATAGGAAAAACGGGTAAATTGACACGTAAGCCCAGTCCCAATGAATACATGAAATTTTCAAAATCAAATATAAATTCTGCCCCTTTTTTACCCGTTCCTAGTGTTTCCTTATTAATATTACCAAATTCCCAAAATAATACTGCCTGAACAATATCTACGGGCAGGCCTATCCTAAGCTCAAATTCATGTTCGATGATTGCTTTTCCATAAGGAAGATCGCTATGAAGTGAATTTACACCAAAACGTCCCGTACGAAATCTATAAATATTGTCATAATCCCAACCCCTTAGCTGGGTATTTAAAAAACGGTAATAAAGGCGTTCTGGGTATTTAAAATCACTTGTAAATGAATTTCCCAATGTACGGAAACGTCCTTTGTAAGAAAGGACAATATGCCATGGCGATCCACCTATAGCGGTTTCTTTAACGCCTATAGGCGAAAAGACAGCCTGAACGTCTAAATGCCATTTGGTTAAGCGATAGTCTCCAAAAAAGATAAATCCACCTAAGCTAGCATAAGTACCTTCAGTTGGATTGAGGGTACTGTTTCGTTTATCGCGACTTAATATCAAGGACAAGATATAATAGATATTTTGTTCATTGGGCGGTGCGGGATCGAATAAGTCTTTATTGAGGTTATAAACGTCTATTTGTTTGTATCTTTCTGGAAAAACAACGAAATTTTGCAAATACTCACGCGAATAATTGAAACTAAAGCCTTCTGTGAGTTTGAACCATCCTCCTAAGTTTTGACCTGAAAATATAGAAACAGAAAGCAAATCTTCTGTATAACGAATACCTTCTCGTGTATTTTGGACCAGATCGGGAATTCCATTACCGGGATAAACGACTTTACGGCGCTCTCCTTTTTCGTTGAGTAGTTGTCTATTGATAAAAAATGGGCGATAGTACTTACCAAACGAGAAACTTCCGCCCAATGACACAGGTTTTCCCCCTATCCAAGGCTCGATAAAGGTAAATTTGACTTCTTTTGCCAAAACACCATAAGAAAGTGCTGTTGAAATAGTCTGTCCTCTACCAAAGAGGTTCTTTTCCTCTAGGTTAAAGATAAGCGAGAGACCATAAAGGGTACTATATGAGATTCCACCTGAAATTAACCCCGTCTGCTGTTCTTTAAAGTTCAGCACAATATTCATCAATCCTTCAGCTGAACCTGGGTTATAATTTGGTTTAATTTCTGAAAAATAACCTAAACGATTGAGACGAAGGAGCGATGCTTGTAATTCTGTGACGTTAAAGACTTCCCCTTCTTCAATGGAAAATTCACGCTCAACGACATATCCTTTTGTTTTAATAAGTCCTTCTATAAAAATACGTTCGATATGTGATTTACGTCCTTCATAAATATCAAACACATAATCAATCGTTCTATCTGCATTAGTGGTAGCAATAGGTGTGACGCGTGAAAAGATATAGCCTTGTTGTTGATATTTTTGATAAATAACGGCAACGTCTTTATCATGCTTGCTCTGGTCAAAGATTTTCCCCTCTTTACGACTAAAGCGCCTAAAGATATCTTCTTTAGAAAATAGCGTATTTCCGCGAATATCAGCCTTACCAAAGTAGTATATTTCTCCTTGTTCCACCTCCATTTCAATGAAGATATGATTAATATTCTTTTTACTCGGTTTTTTCCAGCCATGGGAAAAGTTGCTTGATACCAGTTTAACATCGGCATAGCCTTTCGTTTTAAAGGCATAAGTGAGTTTATCTTTATCGGCTTCAAATTTCTTGCTATCGAACTGTGCTTTCCGTGCCCCTCCCGTTCGTTTTGTTTCCATGACGCGACGAAGACGATAGCTTTTAATAGCGTTATTACCCTTGAAATCGATGCGTTTTACAAGCATTTTAACGCCTTCTTCAATGAAAAACGCTATCACTATCTTATTCTTTTTTTCAGCATTTGTGGTAACCGTGTAGGTAATTTTAACGTTATTAAAACCTGCTTCACGGTATTTTTGCATAAGGTCTAAACGTGCCGTAATAACCTCATTTTCACGATAACGCTGCTTTTTAGCTATATCTATGTAACTTTGTAGTGAATTTCTTCTAAATTGCCTATTTCCAGTAAAATTGATCTCACCAATA
Source organism: Astropecten irregularis (assembly GCA_963971285.1). Lineage (NCBI taxonomy): Eukaryota > Metazoa > Echinodermata > Asteroidea > Paxillosida > Astropectinidae > Astropecten > Astropecten irregularis. The sequence continues at coordinate 50,115 of CAXARH010000014.1, read as the reverse complement.
ATAGGGTATTCTTCCACTAGGACTACCAGGGTTACATTTCCTGTTTCTTCATTTATTTCGCTAAAAAAGTCAATACTAGCAAAAAGCTTGCTGTCATATAACCTTTTAAACCCACTACGAACCTTTTCGAGGTCAAACGGCGTGCCTTTTTTAATTTTTAAGGCATTTAACACTTTTTTACTTTTAATGGTCTCAGTCCCGCGAATCACAATCTCTTCGATGATGATATCTTCAGTGAAGAGTGCCTCTTCGCCAAGTGTAAAAGTACGATTCGTCGCCAATTCACCCCCTTCTTGTGCAAAAAGGACCCCAGAAAGCGGCCCAGAAAATGATCTATTCGCTACGTGCCAATAACACACCAGCAATATGATAAGTATTGTATATCTGCTCAATAAATTCACTTATATCAAATAATTCTTCTTAAAAAGATTGCTATACTTTATATCCAAATTATTTTGCATTAAAATATGATAAAAACTACAAAAATTGACACACATCTCCAGCCCCATATAGATTCAACTATTCTTTCATCCTATAATCCTATAAGAACAGCAGAAAATGGGATATAGTAAAAAATAGCTAGCAACCTTCAGGTAGAAATTTTGAAACAACCTAAACAAGTAATTTACTCACCTTAAAGCCCCGCCAACCTCTTAAATAAGTAATTATTGAGTTTAAACAATCGCCAACCTCTAAAAATAAGCACCCACTCAACTTAAATGACCAGCGTCTTTAAAAGCACGATGATAAAATAAAAATATTTAGAAAAATTCCTTTCAATTCTTTTCGTAAACCCCGTAGAAATGTAAAAAAATCCCTAAAAACTATACCCTTAAATAGAACCATTCATTAATTATAATTTATATATTATACTATGAGTCAATTCAATAAAGTTCTATAAAGTTCCATAAAACCTAGCACTTATAATTATGACTCTAAAATGGCTCTCAATTAGCACTAAATTAGCAGTAAATTGGCATTAAATTGGCATTAAAACGACACTAAATTGGCATTAAGTTGGTATTAAGTTGGTATTAAGTTGGTATTAAGTTGGTATTAAATCGGCACTAGAAAAACTAGCACCCTACTATTTTATCTGATTATTGACACCTTTATCCAATAGTTTTAAATAGTTTCAAATAGTTTCAAATAGTTTCAAGTAGTTTATATTTCCCTTTTTACATATAATAATTTTCATTCTATTCTCACATATCTACTAATAAAATCATAACCCCTACTAATAAAATCATACTTATTAGCCATTACAAATGGCATTTTACCCTTTTTTTCCCATTGATTTTTTATGTTATTTCAAACACCTGCTATTCTTTTAAAAAGAGAACTCCTAAATACTTATGATGAAAAACTCACATTTTTTACGCAAAAAATGGGAAAAGTCATGCTATATAGCTACGGAAGTCGTTCACCCAAATCACACCGTGGAAGTTTATTAAGAAAGCCTGCTTGGTTAGAGATTGGTATTGAAAAATCATCGCAAGTCTATACACTTCAAAATGCTCAAAAGATTAGAGCCATCCCCCTTTCGCCCCATCATTCGGAAATAGTGCTATTTCAAGAGCTTTTAAAATGGTGCATCTACATTATGCCTTTTCACGTGCAAAGCTCTCTACTATACCAAATTTTAGAAACGCTAACACAAGAAAAGCCTTTAACCTTGGCGTTAACGCCCAAATCTATTCTCTACCCAGCAAGTCTGCTAAGATTTCTTGGCGAACTTCCTTCTACAGAATATTGTCATGCCTGTCTAGCACAGTGTTCCAAACTCTATATCCCTACTTCAGAAGAAACTTTTATTGGGATAGACTGTACACGCATTACCTCTCAAATACTTAAAATCCTTCCCAGCACCTTCAGAAACCAACACTCCAGGTCATCTCCCCATAAAAAAGTCATAAATGACTCCACCACCTCTCATTTCAACCCTACTTTCAAACCTTTCTACACAAAACCGTCTAAACCCACCATCCCGCATTTTTCGCTTTCTCTTCAAGAATTGCTAATCTTACACCAGATAAACGGATGTTCGTTCCCCTATGAAGACTCCATCCTTGCAACCCTTAATGACGCCTACCGGACTTATCCCGCAGTTTTTAATGAATGTGCTGCTTACTTGAAATATTTACTTACTTCTAAGTACGTTCAGTAAGAAATTTACTTACTTCTAAGTACATTCTGTAAGAATAATGTTTTACGTGACGATTGTGACGATCATGACGATTTTATCGCTATTTTAAGACTTATTCTACAGGACTATTCTATAGGAATTTCTATATTTAGCTATATTTAGCCATGACTATACGATGTGACATATTCCATAACTATTCTATGGGATATTTTATCGCTATTTTAAGACTTATTCTATGATTATACTTATAGAGTTCTATACTTTTATAGCTATACTTAACTATACTAGGGGTCTAATACGAGCGTTTATGTTTGTGACTAAAGAAATTATCGACCCCAAATGACCCTAAATTTTCTGGTGAACAATAAAATGCTTTCCCCATATTCACTTTTGTTAGTTTACGGATAAACTTTACTAGTACAGGGTCTTCTGTTATCATAAAAGTTGTAATGGGGATCGAACGTTTACGACAGAGAATGGCTTCATCGAGGGTTCTGCTAATTATCTCTGGATCAAGTCCAAATGAATTTTTATAATACGTTCCATCTGTAAGTTTGATCATCGAGGGTTTTCCGTCCGTGATCATAATAATTTGTTTATTGATCTGGTGTTTTTTTTAGCAAATTTCTCTTGCCTTCCGTAATCCCATTTGCGTATTGGTATGATAGGGCCCTACAGCTATATGAGCAATATCGCGGGGCTCTATTTTGATAGCATCATCACCAAACAATACTACGGAAAGATCGTCCTTAGGGTAATACGTGCGAATAATATGAGCTAATGCCAACGCCAATTCTTTTGCAGGCGTGATCCTATCTTCCCCATAAAGAATCATCGAATGTGAGATATCTATCATCAAGGCTAGTGCAGTATCGGTGGCTCTATCCATTTCAAATACCTCTAGATCGTCTTCTTCCAAATTCAAATCCAATGAAGCCGAACGCTTAATATTATTAAAAAAGCTCGATTGATAATCAATTTGCCGTGAATCGTCGCCAAAGACGAATTTTCGCTTCGAAGTTCCTATTTCCCCCCTATTTCCTCCATGTTCAGCTATATCGTGTTGTCCCGCTCCTCCACGTTTCAATTTTGGGAAGATCTCTCTAAAAATTTCCTCACCCAGCTTCAATTTTCCAAATTCCGTTGCTTCATACGTTCCTTTTCTCTTGTGAATAAGCTTATTATTCTCAAGTGTATTGAAAAAGTCTTTTAACTTCACATCCTTGTCAATGTACCCACGTTGCTGGAGGAGTTCCATCGTCTCCTTTACTTTCTCAGCATTTCCTTGTAGTCGTACCATCAGCATATGAAACAATTCCCGCAACTTCTCATAAAGTTCCTTCGCAATGAGTTCCTCATGATTAAACTTTTGATAGCTAAATTCCATTCTTACCTCCTATCCTTTACAAAGATTACTAATGGGTAAAGATTAATAATGGGTTGAGTGGGTTATTATTCATACACATCACAGCTATTTCTCTAATATTTAGATGAATTCTCAGGCTCTAACAGCTATTTCTCTAATATTTAGATGAACTCTCAGGCTCTAACTTCTATTTTTCTAATATTTAGATGAATTCTCCAGCTCTACAAAATCTTTTATAAAAGTATAGTCATAATCTATACAAAACCTTTAAGCATAGTGCTATAAACATCTAAATACGTCACATATCCATCTCTTATCTCACGATTGATAAATGAATGATAATAAAGCCCCTCGAGTATCAATTCCATGTAAAACGTTACATGTCTCTTGTCTTTAGCGTATTTTACTGCTAGTTTTTCCAAAGTAGGAACTTTATCCAGTTGGTCCCTATAAATATCATCCGATACACTGTCTTCTATTTTAAGGTGTCTGCCTCCTTTAAAATAAGCTATTAGTGGGGCATAAATGGCATTAATATTTTGCTCGTCATCTATAGAATTCTGCCTTTGTTTTTTATCAGTGATATTGATGAGTTCTGGAAAGATTTCATTAAACATTTTCTTAATAGCTTCTCCAATGAGTGAAATGGACACCTGTAAAAGCTCTTTATGGTTTCGTTCATCCAATAATTCTATCTTTCCCGTAATAGCCGATAAAGCACCGTAAATATCCATCAAACGCACGTTATATGGAGCAGAAAATCCTTGTCTTACGCCACGTTGCATAGCGTTTGCAACCATGCTTTCAAATAATGCGATGGAAAGTCGTTGCGAAACGCCTGACATTTGATCGATATGCTCACTTTCACGGGCACAAAACGTGACACGTTCAACAAGTTCATAGATCACGTCGCTTATACTAAAGTCTTTTGGCTGAAAATTGACTTCCTGCCACGTGATAGCCCTTGCCGTCTCAATGGTCTTAGGATAATGCGTAATAATCTGTGCATCAATTCTATCTTTAAGCGGCGTAATAATACGTCCCCTATTGGTATAATCTTCAGGATTGGCAGAAAAAACAAGCAAAATATCTAATGGTACTCGCAGTGGAAATCCACGGACCTGAATATCTCGTTCCTCCAATATATTGAATAAGCCAACTTGAATACGTGGCTGCAAATCAGGTAACTCATTGATGGCAAAAATGCCTCTATTCGAACGCGGAATCAAGCCCCAATGGATCACTTCTTCATTCGCGATATCAAGTTTTTCTCGCGCCGCCTTAATAGGATCTATATCTCCAATCAAATCGGCGATAGAAACATCTGGAGTAGCCAGTTTTTCCTTAAATCGCTCTTCACGTGAAAGCCAGCTAATAGATGCCTCATTGCCCGCTTCAGCCAATATTTTATGCCCTAAGGGAGAAATAGGGGCATAGGGGTCTTCATTTAAGGACGTTCCAGCAAGAACAGGTACCTTTTCATCTAGAAAATTCATCAATAACCGAATAATCTTTGTCTTTCCCTGCCCACGTAATCCCAATAAAATAAAATCATGGAGTGAAAGTATGGCATTCACAAGCTGAATTTCAACACTTTTTTCATATCCCAATATTTCAGGAAATAAGACATCCCCTCCCTTCATTTTTTTGTATAAGATTATCACGCATTTCAAGGCGAACACCCCTACTCTTCCAGGAAGTTTTTTTAAGGGCACCCAATGTTGCTGGTAATTTCTTTTCCATATATATTACATTCTCTTAAATCACGCATCATCATACGCTTCTTATATTATTCATACTATTTATTCGCACTATTCATACTATTTATTCGTACTATTCAATAGGAAAATATATAATAAGTTAAAAAATAGGTTAAAAAGGATTAATAAATGCTTTCACAGTTAAATCTCTCGCAAATAAAATATCATCAATCCTAAAAATCTCCCTGCAATGCTACTTTAAGCTACTCTCGTAATAGTACCACTTTAAGTTACTTTCATCATAGTACTACTTTAAGTTACTTTCATCATAGTACTACTTTAAGTTACTTTCATCATAGTACTACTTTAAGCTACTCTTATAAAATTGCAACGTGCTAAACATTCACGACAACCAATAGGGGAAACTCCCGAATAGGCATAAAAACTTAAAGAAATTAACAGGGAAATAAAATAAATGCACTCACTCTTAGACTCAATGTACTTATAGCACTCTAAGTGATAAAAAAGGAATTTTAAGTAATTTAATCACTTCCTTTTAAATCATAACCCTCAACCCTAACCTCATCACAAGCAAATACTCATAAAGAACGCACACTCTCACACTCTCACACTATAAGTAAATACTCATGAAGAACTCATTACCGGCTATTCATTAAAGAACTTATTCCCACCTGTTTTATCCATTATAGCGAGACTACTACATCATTTTAGTAATGACCTAACCACTACTTATATATAGGCTATTTATAATACTTTATATATAGGCTATTTATATATAATACTACTTATGAGCTTTTTTTTATAAGCTATTTTTAGGTTAAAGTTAGTTTCAATGATTTTTTTGTGAAAGGCTGAGTGGGGCGTGTAAAGATCATTTGAACTACGGAAAGATAACGAGAATCAAAGCCTGCTTCGCAATATTTAAAGTAATATTCCCATTTACGGATAAACGTATCACCATAACCCATCTGATTAAGCTTTTTTGCATTGGTTTTAAGGGATTTACACCATAATCCCAATGTTTTAGCATAATCTTTGCCAAGGTCTTTAAGATTGTAAAGAAAAAAATGCGTCGTAATTGACGACAGCATCTAGTAGAGCGTGAATAGAGGGAATGAAACTCCCTGGGAAGATATGCCGTTGGATCCAATCCGAGCCTTTCTTAGTGTTTTTAAAACGAAAATCAGGGCACACAATGGCTTGAAGAGCAAGAACACCATTGGGTTTGAGGAGTCTATGGCAACACATAAAAAATTCATTTAAATATTGAAATCCCACGGCTTCTATCATCTCAATAGAAACAATTTTATCAAATGCACCGCTAATTTTACGATAATCGATGAGTTCATAGCGAACTCGATTGCGGAGGGTTGTTTTTTGAATACGTGCTTTAGCATACGTAAATTGTTGTTTTGAGATAGTAATAGAGGTAACCGTGCATCCATAATTTTTAGCCGCAAATTCAGCAAAACCACCCCAACCACTCCCTATTTCTAGGACGTGGTCATTTTTACCTATATTAGCCTCCTTGCAGAGCCTATCATATTTTGCAAGTTGTGCTTCTTTTAGTGATAATTTAGCTTTTTTAAAGAAAGCAGACGAATACGTCATCGTTTTATCGAGAATGACCTCGAAGAACTTATTAGAAATATCGTAATGGGCTTCAATATTTTTCTTAGCTTGACGAATTGTGTTCCGTTTTAGGATGTGGCGAACTCTATTAGAAATATTTAAGAGATTAAACAATACTGCACGTCTTTTACTACCACTCATGCTAGAAATCTCTCGCCAATTGTTAACAAAAAACAATAAAACTGCTTTTAAGTCATTTGTCTGCCACCAACCATTGACATAGGCTTCACCAAAACCTATATCTCCATAAAGAGCCACCCTTTTGAAGAATCTTTTATCCGTTATGTGAAGATAAGCTGCCGAATTTCTACTTATTTGCGTAGATTTTCTCCCACTTTTTGTAGCCATTTTTAGAGCAGCCTTAGAATCAACCTTAGAAGTAGCCGTCGCGGTAGCCATATCAACCGAATGAGCCCTAGTAGCCTTAGTAGTAGCCGAATTAGCTATAAACTGTGAAGCTTGCATGATATTCGAAGCCGATGCTGCTAGAGAACTGACATCTCCTATCACCATCACTTCATTATTGGGTAAGATTATCTCAAGTTGACCATGTTTAAATGTTTTAAGCATGGTCAAAATAATATTCTGATATATATCCATAATAAGTAAAAACCCTTTCAAATAATAGCGTAGATATGATTAACAAACATGATGCTTAGATATGATTCTTAAACATAATGCTTAGACATGCTTGCTGGTAATATTTAAACTTAGTACTTTATGTTTTAAAATCAGGTTTATTTAGCATAACATAGAATAAATCATTCATGAAATAAATCATTCATCCTTCATCATCCATAGATTAAGGGGTCACTTTTTCCTACTAAACCATTGATCCTTCGTAAAAATAACCACTTTTCTAAGAATTGAAAATATAATTGAAAATATTAGTGTTTTTTTAAAAATATTAGTGTTTCTTTGAAATATGAAAAATGTTTATGCCATTCTTTAAATTGTACTATTAAATTACATTTAAATTGTAGCTATCTCCTTTACCAAATAAAATACCCGTTTCTCCCAACTCAAGTCATCGCAAGTTTCTTAACTTAAATAACATCCATCATAGCGTATTATTCTCCATATAAAGTGATCATTCAGACCCATTTCACTGAAATTTTCTAATTTATAGAACAAGTTCATGATATTAAAGCACAAACCTAATTCTAAAATAATAAATTGCTATTTTTAGAACAATTATTACAAATAACCTAGAACCTAAGTATTAGCAACCATTCATCACTTGCTTCAAATAATTTAAATAATCTAAATAATAGCAACCATTCATCACTTGATAGCAACAATCTATCGTCAATCTATCGTTAATGTATCGTCAATTTATTCTCAATCTATCGTTTTTGTAGGATAAAAACTCAATTTTAGCTATATATACCCACTTTAAGCTACATATACCCATTTTAAGCTATATATTAAACGATGTTAAATCATAAAGCTAATTTTTAGCTATCTAAGGCTATCTTTAGCTATCCAAGGCTATCTTTAGCTATCTAAGTTATCATAAACTATCTAAGCCATTTTAACTTAGTTAGCATTACTGGGAAGGTTTGTCTTCTGCAGCAGAATTCGTATTTTCTTCTGCCGCCAATTCATTTCCTTCATTAAATCGGCTCAGAGTCTCTTTCACAGCATCATCTACAATTCTTTTAAGATTATTCGCTTCAAACCAGAACGTAATACTTGCATCATGGCGTTTAGAATATTCTTCTTTTACAGCTTGTGGAGCAATGACGACACCTCGCAATGAACTTTCTACAATGTCACTGATAAGTGAGGAATTCTTCACAGATGTGGCACTTTCAATATACGTCACCATTTTTTCTTTAAAATTACGCATGGCTTTAACTTTAGCCGCTATCTTAGAATCTTCTCGCAATCCAAAAATAGGCTTTGCTTTCTTCGCAAAGGCATCTTTAGGTTTCTTATCCCCCTCAATGTAATAGGCACTCCTATTCCATTGTCCATAAACAACCATTTGATAGACATTTTCATTGAGCCAGCCCTCATCAGATAAAATGGTCTTAGTCCCTTTTCCTAGACGACCACTTGCTGTCTTAGAACAGCTTATCATCAGTAAAAAAGCACCCAGTAGCAATATTATCAGACTATAATGCAAAATATAATGAATTTTCAGGTTAGATAAAGATTGCCGCTCCAAAGAAACTCCTGAATTTCTCAAACTTCTCAAACTTCGCGAATTTCTTGGAATTCTCGTGCAAACTTTCATATTATTTATTTTCATACAATTTATCCTCTATTGATGGTTATCGTTGTTAATTAATAATTTGTTTCTAATACGTTTCAATAATTTATTTCTAATACGTTTCAATAATTTATTTCTACTAATATGTTTCTTGTTTATTATTACATGATTATTTATAACTTATCATACACCCATTTCATGAATATTATTATTAAATAATTCTTTAATAAATATTATTATTAAATAATTCTCTAATAAATATAGCTAGTCAATGATTATTGAATAAATACTGTTATTTCTAATAAATATTGCTATTTAAGTGATTATTTGATAAGTATCACTAGTAAATCGTTATTTGATGAGTATTGCTAGCAAATGATTATTTTCTAGGTATTTTCTAAGTATTTTCTAAGTATTTTCTAAGTATTTGTTGGGTATTTTCTGGGTATGTTTTAATTATTGCTTGGTGAATATCGCACGAGTGGGAGTATAGGAACTCAGAGCAAGGGAAATAGGTATTTTTTGAGGAGCTAGGATAAATCTAACCAATTCTTCTATTTTTCCAATATAAATAACCGAGAAAGTATGCGTTTCGAGTGCAAAACCACGATCAACAACTTCTACAATTCCTTCAATATAACGATTATTTAATCTTTCCTGAACAAGGATACTCTCTTCCGTGGTAAGACCTGCCATAACCACTTCGTAATGACTTCCTTCATTAAGTTTAGTGTCTAAATAACGAAATAAACTACTTAGGAGGGATGATTTCAGCGGGACAAGGCTTTTTTCTCCCGCATTTTTTGCTGCACTCTCCTTATTAAGTGCAACAGCTGTGGCAGATTTCACCTCTGAAAAGATAATTTCCCCATTTTGAAGATTGTACCCTTTAAGGGCAAGCTGTACTGTCACGGAACGGAGCGAACGATCTTTAAAATATTTGTTTTTATCCAACTCATTTTCACTAGCCGTAAGAAAAACTTCTATTACTATATCTGCTTCGCCTTGTTTTTTAAGGGCACTTCGTTGTGCTGCTGTTAAAAGATAGGATGATTCAGGGTTTTTATTGTTTTGAGCTTTTTCATCTCTCGTAGATTTTTCTGTAGATAAATACGCTTTCTCAAGGTAAGACGATAGAACTTTTTCACGAATTTCCTGTGAAACTAATAAAAATTGCTTATCTAGTAGTACCTGTGTAAGTTCTGCTTCAATGCTCGTAGTAGCCTGCTTTAGCCATTTTTCAGCTCCTCTATGACTTGCATTTTCCTTATTTTTCTCATTTCTCTCACTTCTTGCATTTCTTGCATTACTTGCATGCCTCTCACCACTTTCTTCTGCTGGGTCCGTTTCTGCTGGATCCGTTGTTCCAACCCAAACAACCACACGCGGAAGTCCCGCTCTGCTCTGTAAAATACGATAGGTAAGCCACGTGTTCTCCAGTTCCACCACCACCACCCAAGCCTTAATAGCAAGTTTTTTAACATTTCCTACATTCGTTTCACCAAGAATCTGATATTTTTCTACAAAACCACTACTTTTCGCATAAATAGCATCTTCGATGAGTACCGCATTAGTCACTTTTGTTCGCGACTCCACCAGCGTTCCCAATGCCATTTCAACAGCATTTCGTAAAGCATGCTCCTTCGCCCGTTCATAAGCCACCTGCTCACCCGATTCCAATATCTGTGCCTTCCCTTCCGCTACAATCACTCTTGCTTCTTGTCCCACTTGCCCCTTATAAAGCGGATTCTTTTCCACAGAACCACCCCCCCTCTCCACAATACGTACATTCTCCCGCCCCTTCTCTTTTTGTACAGTACTCCCTTTTTTTCGTAAATTACACCCCGTCATCGTGACGAACAGTAATCCTAATCCCATAAATAGAACCAATTTTGTTGCTTTAGCTAGAAAAGGTGCTAGCACTAGCCTTCCAACTAGTTTCTCGCCTAGTTTTAGCTTCTTGCCTAGTTTTATCGCTAGTTTTGTCCCTCGTTTTTCGCCTAGTTTTACCGCTTTTACTTTTTCAGTTAGCTTCATCACCAACTTTTTAACTAATTTTTGCACTATACTTAGCTTTTTCACCATGACTAGCCTTTTTTCAATAATTTATGAGTAAGTAGATATGTTATGTAAGTTATTTATGAGCGAAACGATGATTTAGCAAAAAGTAAGACCATTTATAAGAAATGCTATCATTTATAAGCCATTTAGGTTAGATATTTAGGAATTAGGTTAGATATTTAGGAATTAGGTTAGATATTTAGGAATTTGACTGCAAACTTTTACAAAAAATTTGAAAATAATTTGTTAAATATAGCAGTAAATACAAACGTAGCAGCAAATACCACTTATTAACATAAACTTAAAAAGGCACTAAGTCAAGTCTATTAAGTCAAGTCTATTAAATCAAGTCTATTAAATCAAGCCATTAAGTCAAGCCTAAAATCTTTTTATTTTTTTACAATTAAATAATAGACGTTTTTGCATATAATATATAATAAATACTTGCTAACTGAAAGAATTTAACCCTAAAATCTAACTTTTTTAGCTATTAAACTCCCCTTAACCTACTATATATAAACCACCTATCACTCGGTAACCTAATCCTATTAACTTAAAGCCTATTAACTTAAAGCCTATTAACTTAAAGCCTATTAACTTAAAGCCTATTAATCTAAGCCCATATTTATAAATATTACACATAATATAACACAGCTAAAACGCCCTAAAAAAACACTCCAGACTAAAAAACTCCAAGGTTAAAACACTCCAGAATTTAGGTCCAAACACTTAAAGACCTTTCCCTCACTAAGTCTTCTCCAGAGTTATATTTTCTAGGTCTATATTTTCATAGAATATGCCTTCTCATCATGCTTATTATTAAAATTTTACACTTTTATTAATTGTAATAATATAATGAAAATGTATTAACCTTATCATATAGAAATGATATAGAAATATAGCTAGCTTAAATCCTAAACAACCCTAACACTCCTAAGCGACCCTAAACCTAAACGACCCTAAATTACACTAAATTACCCCAAACGACCTCAAACGACCCTAACACTCCTAATCAAGTGCAAAATGACGTCTTAACCCTATAATATCGTGCAATTTCCCTATATTTCCCTATATTTCCCTATAAATGCTAGTCTAGTAAAATCTACTCATAAACTTATTCTAACCCATCTCTAACATTATTATTATACCGCAATCTTATGAACTATCAATTAGTATTTGAACGGCGTTTTGTCATGGGACATCGCCTTATTTCTGGAAGTTCTAGCAAATGTTCTATCCCACATGGACACAATGAATATGTAAAAGTTTATCTCGAAGCCAAGAATAAACAACGCTTAGATGGACATGAAAATTTTGTCGAACTTTTTGAAAAAGCTAAGGAAAAATGGCATTATTTCATCGATCATGCACTCGATCACACCTTACAATTATCCCATACCGATCCTCTCATTACTTACTTTAAAGACCACGAACCCGAACAACTCTCACGTCTCGTTATCACACACGGAGACCCCACTACCGAAATCCTCTGTGCCTGCCTTATGAGTAAATTAGAAGCCTTCCTAAAAGCCGACCATAGCCCTCTTACTTGTGTAAAACTAGAACTTCAAGAAACACCCACCAATACCGTTACCCTAGAAGGATCCAAAGCATTTACTCACGTTTTCCCAAAAGCTGTTATAAATAATAAACATACGTCCCCTACCCAATGGTGGGAACGCTCAGACTTCACCACCAATAACTTCAATCTAGAAATTCCCGTAAAACACCCCAAAACCACACCCCAACCCTAAATCTAAAAAACCACCTCCCTCCTCCAAACGCCCTAATCTTCCCATTACCCTAAATTTCTACTATTATCCTAATTTCCTACCATTATTACTTAAATTTCCTACTATTAGTCCAAATTCCTATTATTATTCAACTTTCCTACTATTACTCAAAATTCCTACCATTACCCTATTTTTTAGGTACTTATTCATCAAAAAAGCTCTCATCCTATTTTTTAGCTTCTCATTCATAATAAGTTCTTCCTCACCGCTTATAATAAGATTCTCTCTCACCACTCATAATAAGATTCTCTCTCACCACTCATAATAAGATTCTCTCTCACCACTCATAATAAGATTCTCTCTCACCACTCATAATAAGATTCTCTCTCACCACTCATAATAAGATTCTCTCTCACCGCTTATAATAAGACACTCTCTCATATATTCTTTTCACTATTTGCTATTTATTTTATCGCCATGAAATCCAGTCAGGACCTTTCTCATCACGCACTTTTTAAAGCACGCGAAGCTTACTGCATTCAGAATAAAATCAAACTAACACTCATCCGTCGTGAAGTTTTAAGAGAAATTATTGAAAATGCCCCCATCAAAGCCTATAAAATCATCGCTAAACTGCAAAAACAGCGTGGTAATGAATTAAGTCCCCCTTTAGTCTATAGAGCCCTCGATTTATTCTTAAAAAAGGGCGTCATTCATAAATTGGAACGCTTACGTGCCTTCGTCATCTGCAACCACCCCTCAAGCTATCCTCATCAATGTGCCTTATTTCATTGCACCCATTGTCATCAGACTTTAGAAATTTGCGATAGCCACTTCCATCATTTCATCAAAAAAAGTGAAGCAAGTCATGCTATTAAAATAGATAAAAGTTCCCTAGAGCTTTATGGTCTCTGCAAAAATTGCCTTCCATCATAATTCTTATCCATCATAATTCTTATCTATTATAATTCTTATCTATTATAATTCGTATAATTTATAGTTTCATAGCAGCATTCGTGCATTTTCTTTCTTTCTCTCACCCCTCCCGCTTTCCTTATTAGCTTCTACTCAGTTCTACTCAGGTCCAATAGCTTGCAATAGGTTCTAATAGGTTGCTGCCGTTCATAGTATAATAAAACACAAGCAAATAAAAGCTTGTTTTACTTCACGCATCATCGTAAGGCTATTTTTAAACATCATCATAAGTACATTTTTAAGTAAAGTTCTTAACGAAAACATAAAATACGTAAAATTCCCTACTTAAACATAAAATACGTAAGATTCTCTATATAACGAGCGAATGACCCGCAAATTACCAGCAAATATGGAAAAACCTTCCCAGCATAAAATTTCTCATTCAAAAAGATCATCTCCTTTAGCCGCACAACCTAACACTCCTGCTAAATTACATAGTATTTACGTAAGCACTCCCAAACACGCTTACGATGCGAGAAGTCCTCGTCTCACTCACGAGTTCAAGCTCTTCACCCAACAATTAAATCTAAAATCTAGTAAAGCCATAAAAACAATAAAGACCATTCGCGTCATAAATGGCTACAAAATAAAAAGCTTAAACTATACGCTAAATCTAGTCAAACAGCTAACAAAAGCCATCTTATGTGATCCACTCACGCAAAAAAGCTCTGTCAATACCCTGAAAGCCCTCGAACTCATTCCAGCTGATTATTATGCGGAAGTTTTCTTTCATTCAGGCATCACAGATAATGAAGCTCTAACCCTCCGCACCGCTCTTAAAGATGCCCTAGGGATAAAATTTGATCCTACCTGCCAAACGGCTAGCTCCACCATCTATGCTTTCCAATTCACATCCCCACCCTCCCAATCCTCCACACGTGCTGTCATCACACAGTTTCTCACGAAAGTACTAATGAATCCCCTAATAGAAGACTTTAATCTTCTAACAAGGGCTGAAATCACTACTTCTAAACAATTTCCAGAACCCATTCTAAACCTTTATCATACCCCAGCAAGCACTTCTACTAAGGCTATTTCTACGCAAATAATTCCTAATAGTCTTAATAGTCCTACTATTTCTACTCATTCTTTAAATAGCCCTAATAATCCCAATATTTCTACTATTTCTACTAGTTCTACTAGTTCTACTAGTTCTACTCATTCTACTATTTCTAATGAAGCTAAGCATTTAACAAGTACTTTAAAGGCTAAGAGAGTAAAATTGCCTGTTCCCTTTACAAAATTAAGTCCATCTGCTCTAAAAAGCTTCTCCAAAACCCAGCATCTTCATTTATCAGTAGCAGAATTACAAACTATTCAAAAGCATTATACCCGCCCAAAAACTAAAAAAGAACGCAGTAAACACCATCTAAGCTTAGAACCTACGCAAGCTGAATTAGAAGTACTAGCACAAACGTGGAGTGAGCATTGCAAACACAAGATCTTTGCTGCACATATTCACTATACTTATGATAAAAATCCACCGCGGACCATTCGCTCGCTTTATCACACCTATATTAAGAAATTAACCCAACGGCTAAGCTCTAAACGTCCCGATCTTTTATCCGTTTTTCACGATAATGCGGGCGTTATCGCCTTTACCAGAGAATGGAGTATTGCCATGAAAGTGGAAACTCACAATACTCCCGCCGCCTTAGATCCATTTGGAGGTGCTCTCACGGGAATAGTAGGTGTGAATCGTGATATCATGGGGACTGGACTAGGTGCTAAACCCCTCTTCAATACAAACGTCTTCTGTTTTGCAAATCCTAAACAGTATGAAACGCCTCTTACCATAAAAACACTCCCGAGTAACGTTCATCATCCCAAACGAATGTTACGTGGCGTGCATTATGGAGTGGAACGCGGCGGTAATGAATCTGGAATCCCCACCGTCAATGGTGCGATGGTTTTCGATGAGCGATTCTTAGGCAGACCGCTTGTCTTCTGTGGAACGGGCGGACTCTTAGAACGCACCTTACATGGACGAAAAGGCGTGGCAAAACCCGTTCGCACTGGAGATCTCATTGTGACGGCTGGCGGACGTGTGGGAAAAGACGGTATTCACGGTGCCACCGCTTCTTCGCATTCCCTAGATAGCACCGTTCCTACTTCTATTGTACAAATAGGTGACCCCATTACGCAGAAGAAACTCCTCGATTTTCTCATGGAAGCGAAAGCCCAAAATCTCTATAAAACCCTTACAGATAATGGAGCAGGGGGTCTCTCTTCATCCGTAGGAGAAATGGCACAACACACAGGAGGAGCCACCCTTCATTTAGAGAAAGTTCCCCTCAAATACCCTCATTTAGAACCCTGGGAGATTCTCGTATCAGAATCACAAGAACGGATGACGCTTGTGGTCTCACCTAAAAATTGGGAAAAACTCACGCTTCTAGCCAAACGTTATGATAGCGAAATAGCCGCCATTGGTACTTTTACGGATAGCGGTGCCTTTACCGTTTACTATGAAACAAGCCTCATCGCTCATCTCAACCTAAAATTTCTCCACGAAGGCACTCCTACGCTGAGACTCACAGCACATTTTAGTCCTCCTCCCCCAAAAAAAGCTCTCAAAACAACCTTGATATCCAAATTTCCTAAGGAAACTTATATTCATCCCAGTTTTTTAACAAACCTCGACGCAGAATATAACAAAGAATATAACAAAGAATATGGTATAGAAAACCGCTTCTCAGCCACACATAAGAAGACAAAGACAAATCATCAAATATCACCACTTATTACAACAAGTAGCACACACCGTAAAAGTATTGGTATTGACACGCAAAACGGCGTGGAAAATGGCTTAAAAGATAATTTAGGCAGTCTTCAAGCAACATTTCTACCGTTTTTAAAGAAAATGCTTATGCAGCCCAATATTGCTTCTAAAGAAAATTGGGTCCGGCGTTACGATCACGAAGTAAAGGCACGAACCGTTGTAAAACCATTTGATGGCGTGGCAGGACACGGCGTTAACGATGCAGCTGTGATTCGTCCCCTCTTAAATCACCGTAAAGGATTGGCTATTGCCAATGGAATAGTTCCGCGTTATGGAGAAAATGACGCTTGGGCGATGACTGCAGGGGCTATTGACGAAGCAGTGCGAAATTTGACCGTAGTGGGCACTGATCCTAAAACTTGGGTAGGACTTGACAATTTTGCTTGGCCAGACCCACTTCCTTCTAAGGACGTTCCAGATAGCAAGCAAAAATTGGGTCATCTTGTTAGAAGTGCTGAGGCTCTCTATAAAACTTGCCTAACCTACGGCATTCCGCTTATTTCTGGTAAAGATTCGATGAAAAACGATACCGTTCTAGAATATGCTAATTTAGAATATGCTAAAGAAACCTCTCATAAAGAGAGTAATCAAATTCATCGCACAGATCCTAATACTAGTCATAATACAAGTCATAATGCAAATAATAGTGCAAATAATAGTAAAAATCATGAAAAACATCATAATAGCAACGATATCTCCCTAAAACGCCGTGTTTCTATTCCCCCTACACTGCTATTTACCGCATTAGGCACGCTAAAAGACATCAAAACAGCCATTACCGCTTCCTTTAAAAAGCCTGATTCATTCATTTATCTTGCAGGAATCACTTATCCAGAATTGGGAGCAAGCGAATATGCTGAAATCCTTAAAAAACAACTCCCCGAGCTAGCTAGCAAACACCCACACCTTCATAAACACTATAAAACTCTCCTAAAAACCTTTCATATTCCACAAGTTAACCCAAAAATAAACCTTCCCCTCTATCATGCTACACATCGTGCTATTCAGGCAGGGTACGTCCGTTCCGCTCATGATCTAAGTGATGGCGGACTTATGATTGCCCTTAGCGAATGTGCTTTTGGCGGCATGATAGGTGCTCATATATCACTAGAAGCCGTTCCTATTGCTATGCTTCCCATTCATACGTCTCATACTGCCAATACGTCCCATACGTCCCATACTGCCAATATATCCAATATATCCAATATTCATCACGAAATCCACCACAAAAAAGAGCGAAAATCACCAAATTCCACCTCCCGCCAAACTTCCACCTCCCATCAAGCTGATTCAAGCATGTTAAAATCGTTTAATTTTGACACGTATAGCTACAGTGAAAGCCACGGACGCATTCTCTTCGAAGTCTCTAAAGAACACGCCTCCCGTTTTGAAAAAATATTTAACTCTAAATTCCATCACTCATCACAAAAAAACGCCATTTCACTCGCTAAAATAGGCTCAACTCATGCAGACCCCACCCTAAATATCTCATGGAATTCTCATACATTAAGTGCTCCACTTACAGTTTTACGAGAAGCATGGCTCAGCACCCTTGATTTTGACTAAATTAGAGCCTATATTCTTAAAAATAACTATCAGAATAATTTTTAGCCCCACGCTCAGCAAACTATTTAGAACTCACATACTCAGAATACACTTAGAACTCATACACTCTGATATTTCAACTTTATAACAAAATATTGCTTAAAATACCTCGTAAAGCATCTCTTAAAATACCTTATATAAATACCGCATAAAATCAATAAAATCACCCTTTTATTGCTTAACTTCCACTTAACTAAGATAAAATTTCACCCACCTAACCATTTTTATCCATCTAACTATTTTCACCCAGCTAACTATTTAATTCCCACCTTTTAGCAATCAACTTCTCCTCATTTTATAAACATTGCCCCATGAAATCCGTCCGTACACTTATTCTAACAGGTTATGGTCTCAATTGTGAAGAAGAAACGGCAGCAGCTTTTACCGCCACTGGCAGTACCACCACTATCTGCCATATCAATGATCTAGAAAATAACCGATCTTCCAAAAAACAACCCTTTACCTTAAAAGACTTCCATATTTTAGCTATTCCGGGCGGATTTTCATACGGCGATCACATAGGAAGCGGGAAAATCTTTGCAAACAAACTTAAACAATTCCTAGGAGAAGAGCTTATAGCATTTATAAAAAGTGGACGAGCCGTCATAGGCATTTGCAATGGATTTCAAATTCTTATCAAAGCAGGCTTTCTCCCCAGTTTAGATAATACCCATAATAAGCAAGAAATGAGTATTATCGCCAATACTTCCGCTAAATATGAAGATAGATGGGTCACCTTAAAAGCTAACCCAAATAATACTTCTTTCTGGCTTCACAACCTAAAAACTCCCCTAAAATTACCTATTCGCCATGGTGAAGGAAGAGTCATAGGGCCCTCCAAGCAGTTTGAAACCCTCCTCCAACAAAAAAACCTTATTGCACTGCAATATACACAGGAAAATGGAGATCCTACGCAAACTTACCCTGAAAATCCCAATGGATCGCATTTAGCCATTGCGGCTCTCACCAATAAAACGGGTAACGTCATAGGATTAATGCCTCATCCTGAAGCCGCTTTTTATAAAGAACTCATCCCCCATCACTTACGCGAGCACCCTACAACCGACCATTATCCACATACCCTCCTCAAAGCAGAAGACGGCGTTGGCATGGTTTTTTTCTATAATGCCGTCCGTTATTGCAAAGAAACCTTCCTTACGTAGCACGTAAAAGCACGGATTACGAAATCAACCACCACTATTCCCGCTCAAAATATAGCCTAGTCCATTTATAATACTAAAGACTGGTTTATTAATCCTATAAAGGTTAGTTAATTGCTAATATAAAGCCTAGTTTATTTATATTATTAAAGCCCTAATCTATTTATAATATTAGAATCTAGGTTATTTATGCTACTAAAACCTAATTTGCCTAGTTTATTGATAATATAAAAAGCCCATAGCCCATTTATAATATTAAAAACCTTACTCCATTGATAACCTTAGAATCTAGGTTATTTATGCTACTAAAACCTAATTTGCCTAGTTTATTGATAATATTAAAGTCTTAGTTCATTTATAATATTAAAAGCCTTACTTCCATTGATAACCTTAGAATCTAATTTATTGATAATCCTAAAATCTAATTTATTGATAATAAAAAATCATTAAAAAAACCTTTTATCATGAATAGCCTAGAACACGCTAAAAACCGTGCTAAATTGTGGACACTCCCACCCTTCGATGCACAAACACAACAAAAAGCAGCCGCTCTTCTTAAAGCAACTGAAGAAAACGGCCCTAAACATCAAGCCACGCTCATCGATCACTTTGGAACAGACCTTGATTTTGGGACAGGTGGTATTCGTGCCCTCATGGGTATAGGTACAAATCGCATTAATGAGACCACTATTTCTAAAATCACGGAAGGATTAGCCCTTTATCTCCATGAAAAGTGGGATAATAGCCTTAATAACCTTAATAACCAAGATTCCACACGCACATTAACGGGTGTCATTGCTTACGATAGTCGCATCAATAGTGAAATATTTGCTGAAACCACCGCTAAAGTACTTGCAAAAAACGCTATAACCGTTTATAAATTTCAGCATCCCCGCCCCACGCCAGAACTTTCATTCGCTGTTCGTTCCCTTAAAGCTCAATTTGGAATAGTCATCACGGCTTCACATAATCCTAAAGAATATAATGGTTATAAGGTTTATAACGAAGAAGGGGCACAAATCATCTCCCCAGAAGATAAATTCATCACTAAAGCCATTAGAAGCCTTGCATCCCAACTCTCCCCTCCCGTAAAGAAATCACCCCAAAATGAAGGTGCTGAAGATAATAAAGCTTCCTCCCCTGCTAATGAAACTTCCTCCCCGCAAAAAACCGCACCTATTCACAGTTTAGGCGATGCTATGGATAAACGGTATCTAGCAGCCGTTTTAAAAGCCCTACCGCCCCTACAAGATTCCAAAATTGCCTCTGCAGTTAAAGAAAAGCTGAAAATCTTTTATACGCCCCTCTACGGTACAGGTCTCACCGTTATGCCCCAGTGTTTTAAGGAAGCACAATTTAAAAACTTTAACCTTATTCAGCCAGAAAGCAGCCTAAATGGGGCATTTCCCAACTTATTAGCCCCCAATCCCGAAGAAGAAAGCTCTTTCAAATTAGGCATCACAACCACGCAACAAGAAAACGGGCATCTACTCTTGGCAACCGATCCAGATTGTGACCGCGTAGGAGTGATGGTAAATCCCCATTTTACCCCGCAAATCAAGCCTCATAGCAAGCCTCAAAGCAACTCTCAGAGCAATTCTCAGCCATCATCTCCCCTAAGTAATAATAAACCTCAACCATCAGTTCCTCTAAGTAACGTTAAACCTCAGCCGTCATCTCCTCTTAAAAAGCTCTCAGGCAATCAAATAGCCGTTATCCTCACGCATTATCTGTTACATCGCCTACAAGAATGCGGTCAATTAGAGCAATTAGAACAATTAGAGCAATTAGGGCAATTAAAAGGGCAATTAAGCGGAAAATTAGCAGAAAGCGGACAATTAGGAGGGCAATTAGCAGAAACTAGCACCCTAGGAAAAGACGGCACTCCCAGTTCAAAATATTTTATCGCCAATACAATTGTCACCACGCCATTAATGGAGCTTATAGCCCATCAATTCTCCATACCCTGTTATAAGACCTTTACAGGATTTAAATACATTGCCGATCTCATCAAAATTTATGAAGGCAAGAAAATATTTCTTCTAGGGGCTGAGGAAAGTTTTGGCTATTTGATAGGTTCTTACGTTCGCGATAAAGATGCGACGGGAAGTGCCTTGCTCATTGCAGAAGCAGCACTTAAAGAAGCCATTCACGAACGAACCCTAGTTGATCTCCTAACAGATATTTACCTTAAAAACGGGTATTTTCATGAAAGTACGCTCTCTTTAACCTTAGAAGGACAAGCGGGTATTAAACGTATTGCTACTTTGATGAAATTTTTTAGAACTTCAGCCCCGAAGCAATTTTTAAATATCCCCGTACTAACCATTCGCGATTATCTCACACCAGATCCTAAAAAAAACCTTTACTTTGAGAATAATCAAGAAAAATCCCTACTAAAAACTCTTTATCACGACGCACCCCCTTTTCCTAGCGGAGCTGATGTCTTGCAATTTAACCTAGCCGACCAAACGAGTATCATCGTCCGTCCTTCAGGCACCGAACCTAAAATAAAGTTTTATCTCTTAACACGAGAGAGCGTTTCCACTAGTGGAGCACTTGCAAACACAATAAGGCATTTAACCGATAAAACAAAGGATATAGAAGCTGAAATCCGTAAACTTACAAGTTCCTAAGCTCCTAAATTGCTAAGTTCCTAAATTCCTGAGTTCGCAAATTCCTGAGTTCGCAAATTCCTAAATTCCTAAGATAACTACTACACACACGCCCTAATCACCAAACTTATCAGCAAAAAAAGAACATTTTAGCATTTTAGCATTTTAGCAAAAAATATATAACACTAAATGTATAATGTAGTGATAAATCTATAAATAAGGTTGAGTTTAGATCAAATAAGGGTTTATATCAAATGGCTACAGTAGCGAGAATAAATCGTTTATTTGCCAAACTATGCTTTGGTAATATATATTTTAGTGATATATTTTAGTAATATGTGCGAAAGTATTTTAGCAATATGTATGGTATGAGAGAAAATAACCTAAGGGGTTTAAGAATTGAGGGGTGAGAGGCTAGGAAATGAGTTTAGAGGTTAAAAATCAAGGGCAAATTTTTACGCCTTATAATATAGTCGCTGAAATGATTTCATTAATGGCTAATACGGATAAACAAGGCTTTATATTAGAGCCTAGTTGTGGAAAAGGTGCATTTTTATCCAAATTACCATTAGCCCAAACGATTGGCATTGAAAAACAGTCTGGATTATGTAGCTACAACCATTTTAATATAGATTTCTTTGATTATAGTAGTAAGCAAAAAATTAAAACTATTATTGGAAATCCGCCTTATGTGAAACATCAAAATATCTTATTAGACACAAAAAAGAAGTTGGATTATGCGTTATTTGATAAAAGAAGTAATCTCTATCTTTTCTTTATAGATAAATGTATCGATTTACTAGAACATGACGGTGAAATGATATTTATTACTCCTAGAGATTTCTTAAAACAAACATCAGCCATCCATTTAAATGAAAAATTGTTTGCATTGGGAAGTTTTACGCATTTCGTTGATTATGGAGATGCGTTATTATTTAAGGGATTCTCTCCCAATTGTGCTATTTGGAGATGGCAAAAGGGACTCAAAGCTAAGAAGTTAAAGGATGGTCGGAGTATACGCTGCATTAATGGACAGATAGTATTTAGTAAAACTAAGAGTACAACCCTATTAAAAGATTTTTTTGATATTAAAGTAGGCGGTGTAAGTGGTGCGGATAGTATTTTCCTGTCAACTCATAAAAAATCTATTAGTTTTGTTTGTTCTAATACTCGTAAAGAAGGTAGTTTGAAGAAAATGCTATACAACACCTATGATAAGAGTTTAGAAAAACATAAAAAAACCTTACTTAATAGAAGAATTAAGACTTTTAATGAGAGTAATTGGTGGAAATGGGGTCGGAACTATACTGAAAGAGAAGGCAAAAGAGTGTATGTGAACTGTAAGACACGGAACACTGATCCTTTTTTTGTAAGTGACGTAAGTGCTTACGATGGCTCTGTTTTAGCATTATTTCCTAAAAAAAAGCTACCTATCGAAGCATTTTGTAATAGATTAAACGATATAGATTGGGGTAGTTTAGGTTTTAAATGTGGGGGAAGATATATTTTTTCTCAAAGAAGTTTGGAAAATATTAGTATTTGATGATACCTCAAGTTTAAAACCATAATAGCATACAGTCATTTTAGAGCCACTTTACAGTCATTTTAGAGCGACTTTACAGCCACTTTAGAGCAACCTTAGAATAACGTTAGAGTCACTTTAGCTAATAGCAACTAAATTTAGTTGGTGTAGGGGGTGATAAATGTATCATCCTAGTAAAAGTTAGATATTCCTAGTAAAAACCATCTATTCCTAGCAAAAAGTTTTACTTCGAACAAAAAATAGCTAAGAAAATAGCTCAGGAAATGACGCAAAATGACTCAGGAAGTGCTAAAATTAAACCCATATCCTCCTCCCGCTACTCATGCCACTATTTTAGGCATTGTAGGAATGTGTGGAGCGGGGAAGTCGTCTTTAGCTAAACTCCTCCAATCTCAGTATGAAATACCGGGGATTTACTTCGGCTCCCTAACTTTAGAAGATTTATCCAAACGTGGCATCTCTCCCAGTGCTCAAGCGGAGACAGCGACAACAGGGGATATTAGAAAAAAGTATGGCATGGACGCCTATGCAAAACTCCTCCTGCCTAATATAGAAGAACTTCTTCACTCACATCCTATTATCTATATAGATAGTCTTTATAGTTTAGAAGAATATGAAACGCTTTTACGGCATTTCAAAGCCCCCTTACCGCTATCAAACCCTTCCGAGCAACCATTATCATCATCGGCTAAGCCCATGAGTCATCAAGCGACCATTAAAACACCCCCTAAAACAATTACTGAGAAAAAAAGCCCTAAAAATGCTAAAAACCGACTTTCTCAGCAATCTTCTATTTCCATCGTGCTCTTAGAGGTTTACGCTAAAAAAACACTACGCTATAAACGCCTTGAAAATCGTTCTATTCGCCCCTTTACCCATGCTGAAGCTAAAGCCCGTGATGATTATGAACTTGCAGCACTTAATAAAGCACCTTTATTAAAAAAAGTACACGTTAGAGTTGATAATAACGGTACGAAAGAAAGAGTTAAAAATTCACTAAAAACGCTACTCGTTACGGAATTAAAAATAATAACCCCTCATTAACGTAAAATAATAACCCCTCATTAACGTAAAATAATAACCCCTCATTAACGTAAAAATGATAATCCCCCAGTAACGTAAAAAGGATGATCCCCCCAATTAACGCATTATAAAAAGATTTTTAGTAGCATCACCGCCCCGCCCGTTCGTAATATTTCACCCTTTTTTTAGCACCACCCCACTTTTTCAGATGTAGTAGCACACCCCCCCTTTCCTAGCACGCACGCCCCCCTTTCCTAGCACGACCGCCCGTAGCACCCACCCTACTTTTTCGTCACGATATCAATTCTTCGACGAGAATATCTTTAGAAAGGTCAAATTCTAGTAAATTGGTATAAGAGTATCCTTGTGCCATTAAAAATCCTTTTCTATTCTGGGCGAGAAATTCTTCACGACTGTAAAGGGTTGTGAGCGTAAAGAAGTAGGCATTGTTCGAAATACCTGTTTTAGGGCGAACAATACGTCCTAATCTTTGTGCTTCCTCCTGTCTGGAGCCAAAAGTTCCTGAAAGTTGGATGGCAACCTCTGCATTAGGAAGATCGACCGCAAAATTGGCTATTTTAGAGACAACGAGGACACGAATTTTTTTATCATTAAATTCTTGATAAAGGCGTTGCCGTGTCGCATAATCGGTTTTTCCCACTAAAAGCGGAACTCCTAACATTTCTGAAATTTTCTCTAATTGCGTAAGATATTGCCCTATGATCAAAATTTGAAAGCGGCTGAAGAGTTTGACCAATTTTTCAGTGATTATAAATTTACGTGAATTTTCAGAGGCCATTCTAAATTTATTAGCAACGTACTGAGAAGAAAAGTAATGATTTTCAAGCTCTGGTGGCATCGTCACTTTGACTTCAAAACACTTTACGCGAGCAATAAAATTGAGTTTTTCAAGGTCTTTCCAAGAATAATCGAACTTTTTAGGACCGATAAGGGAATAAACTTCTTTTTCCCTGCCATCTTCCCTGACTAAAGTAGCCGTCAATCCTAAACGCCGCTTAGCCTGGACACTTGTAATAAAACGAAATACTTTTGCAGGGAGCATGTGGATCTCATC
This sequence comes from Astropecten irregularis, assembly GCA_963971285.1. Taxonomy (NCBI): domain Eukaryota; kingdom Metazoa; phylum Echinodermata; class Asteroidea; order Paxillosida; family Astropectinidae; genus Astropecten; species Astropecten irregularis. Next base: position 24,460 of record CAXARH010000014.1, on the reverse strand, counting down.
GTACACAATGAATCCCCAACTTTTACGATTGAATAGCTTTAAGTGATGAAATTGAGCTTCACGTTCACGGCGATAGGTCAATATTTGGTATGTAGTGAGCGTAATATTACGGATATTCTTAACTTCACCAGAATATTCACCAATTTCATCATCAGTAATATTCGTTTTTTCAATAATTTCTTTACGCCACTGCCTTAATGAGATGACATTGGGCGTGATGACAAGCGTGGACATCCCTAATGCTGCCATAATAGCAATGCCTACAATAGTCTTTCCCGCTCCACAAGGCAGGACAATGATTCCTGCTCCAGCAATGATATTATCATCACTACCTGAATTGAGAAAAGCCTTTAAGGCTTGTTTTTGATACTCTCTGAGAGGATAATTATCATGCTCATATTCAATATTCATAGGAATACCATTTTCAAAGCCAACTTGGTCACTTACGGGGTATCCTAGATGTATCATTTCCGATTTAAATATGCCGCGAGCATGGGCTGGCAGAAAATGCCGACCCGTTTCTTCATCAATACGCAAGTAATAAAGCTGTTTTTTATGTACTCTCAACTTCTCTAAAGCTTTTTTCTCACGTGAAATCAATTCCAATTCATCAGCACTGTATTTAACAATACTAAACATATTTTGATAATAGTACTGTTCTTCTATAAATTGAATAACTTTATGAGATATCTCATAACGGCTAAAGTCCTTGAGGAGTTTCTGAATACTCTCTGCCGTCCATCCATGCGAAAATCCATTCCATAATGAAATTTCATTGAGAGCATAGGTATAAAAGACATTGGGGGATTTTTGCAGTTCTAAGAAGTATGAAATTTGGTCTCGTACTTCTTCAAAATAGGGTGAATCTGTATAAAGAAGAATCTTAAAGTTAGATTGGATAACTAGGGGGCGTTCTTTGAGATGTCTCATAAATTTTATATAAAAAATAAGGGGAAAATTGAAAATAGGGTTAAATATAAGATGAAAAATAGCGGAGAAAATAAAGAAAAGTAAGGGTAAAACAGTCCTAAAAGGTAATATTCATTGAGATATCAGATGTTTTAGCTGAATGGGTAAGAGCTCCTACGCTAATTCTATCAATATAGAAACTAAGCGTACGAATTCGCTTAATATCAGCCATTTGAATACCACCACTGACTTCCACACGCATACGATTTTGAATCATTTTAAGTGCTTGTGTGAGGTCTTGATGATTAAAGTTATCTAAGAGGACATAATCCTCTGCGTGTAGCTTCATCGTTGCCTTAGCCTGAGCAGAATCTACAGCAAAACCTATTCCAAGTAAGGTTTCAAGTTCTGTTAATGAGCTACATTCAATAACAAGTGGGAGTTTTGCCAGTTCGGGGTTCTGTTTTCGTGTAGCAAGCACGGAAGAGACGGTTTTTTGGATATCTTTTGTTAATTGAATGTGATTGTCTTTGATTAGAAATGCATCCGAGAGATTTAGGCGATGATTAGTTCCTCCGCCTGTATGAACTGCATATTTTTCTAGCAATCTGTATCCCGGTGTCGTTTTACGGGTATCGGAAACAACCGTACGAGTTCCTTTAAGAATATCAACATACGAAGCCGTTAAAGTTGCAATTCCGCTTAAATGTTGAACGCCGTTTAATGCTATACGTTCACAAATAAGCAATGTTTTGATATTTGTACTGAAAGTAGCGATTTTTTCACCCTTCTCTACACAATCGCCATCGCGTTTAAAGAATGTAAATTGACAGGATGCTGATTTTCCAGCAAGAGTGGGAATAAACTCAAAGGTCTCACGCACCCAAAATTCGCCACAAAAAACAAGGTCTTCTTCTGCTACCAAAACACCATTAGCCAAACTCAGTGACGTAGGAACCTCTGCTAGAGTAGAAATAGTCGCTGCTTCGGAGGTTTCTTCAGTCAACTTTTCATCTAAACCTGCTAAAACAGCCTCCGTAGTAACATCTCCATGAGGATGACCATCTTCAGCCGCAGCTAAACGCAAAAGTGTCTGTGCATGACTACGTAACGCATCTTGGGTATAGATTACTTCATCCATCAATTATTTTAGTCATTGGTTTAGAAAATATTGCTAGTTAAGTTGCTATTTAGGTTAGTTAAGATTGGGATTTAGATTGGCATTTAGTATATTATTCAGTGTTTAAGTTAGTATTTGGAGCACTATTTAGTATTTAGGTTGGTATTTAGGTAGTTAAGTTAGTATTTAGAGCACTATTTAGTATTTAGGTAGTTAAGTTAGTATTTAGAGTGCCATTTAATATTCAGGTTGGTATTAAGTTAGTTAAAACCGCCTCCTCTGCCACTCCACCATTCTGCCCCTTTCTGCCGCTAAATCAAGCCCCCCACCATCAGTAAGATTTCAAACAATAAAGAAAAGAATGGTATTTTTTTCAATAAAGTAGAATTTTTTTTAAAATCTCTACCTTGAAATACCCTGTACATCCTTACCGTAAAATAACCCAATATTACTCAACTATAGCCCAACACAGCCTAAGATAGCCTAAGATAGCTCAATATACTAAATACTAACGCTAAACACTTTAACTTTAGCACTAAATCTTATCATAAATAGTGTAATTATGGGAAAATAATTGCAAATTAAGGCGTAAATTCAATTATAAATTTATCCACTACTATCATTTAGCTTAAAAAAAGCTTTATGAACACTAAGGCTAGAATTGACTAAACTCTAATACAATTAATCCTAGTCCACTACTTGTTATCTCAATATAAAAGAGTATAAAACTTAATATAAGCTATTTTGGTTAATACAAACATTTATGGCATATTTGCCATAGAATATCTATAAAATACCTAATAAAATCTATTAGAATGCCTAGCGAACCGTTATTCACTAGTCATTCTAATAGCTTATTAATAGCTTATAAGTTAGCCAACAAGTAAAATTAACAAAAAAATAGTTAAAAAACCTTTAGTTTTGGCATAAATCAGCTAATAAGTTAGCTAATAATTCAACTACAGTGTAGTAAAAGCAAACAACGCAAAACTAGGGTGTAACATCTTTTTCAATTAAGCTATTAAGCGTAATCTTAGGAGAAATTTTATTGTCTTGATGCTTAGCTAACTCTAAAAACTCTTTTCGCGAAAGAAGTAGTTTCTGCTTATCAATATCTATAAATTGAATAAGAAAAGAATGTTTTTCGCCTATTTTTACGATATCTTCTATTTTCTTACTTCCTTCATCAGATTTTTCTTCGTCAGACTTCTCTTCGTCAGATTTTTCTTCATCGGATAATTGTGATGTATGACAAAATCCTATAATTTCGTCAAGCACCTTAACATTAACACCATTTTCAACGAATTCAACAATTTCGCCCATGATCACATCTTTATTCTCGTGATAAAGTTTAAGCTCTTCCCAAGGGTTTTCTATTTTTTCTTTAATCCCTATCTCTAAACGATGTTTCGCCTTATTGATACGGAGAACTCTACCCTCTATGTCATCGCCTTCATTGTAGACGGCCGTGAAATTGGTCTGTGTTTCCTTATGATGTGTATCCATCACGTGAATAAACGCATCCACCTTCTCATCTACTAAGCCATAAAGACCATTTTTGATAACAGCGGTTATTTTCATGGTCACAGCAGAACCAATGGGGTGCATCTGTTCCATCGTATCCCACGGATCAGCTTCCAATTGCTTGATTCCTAGTGATAACCTGCGTTCTTTACTATCGATTGAAAGAATCTTCGCACTGATAGTATCGCCAACATTAAAAAGGTCTTTAGGATGAATGATCTTCTTAAACCATGAAATATCTGAGATATGAATCATTCCATCCACACCATTTTCAACCTCTATAAATACACCATATCGCTCAGTACTGACCACTTCACCCGTTACAACCGAACCGACTTCATGTTTTTCTGAAAATTCAATAAATGGATCGGGTCTAGCCAATCGTCTAGAAACTTCAAGGCGTTGTTTTTCTTTATCAATTAAAATTAATACCACTTCGAATTCATCGCCACATTTAAAACGACTGATCACACGACCACTGCGTTTCCATGAAAACTCTTTTTGCCGAATAATAGCATTGACGCCTTCTTGTAAATTCACTATCATCCGATAGTTCATCAAATGTACTACTTTTGCAGTAAATCTATCGTATTCTTTAGCATCTTCAAAGAATTTATTACGAACTTCCACATAATGCTTCTCAAGTGGTCGTTTTCGTGAAACTATCACATTCTTCAAATCTATGCTTAAAACCTCAAAATCTGAACGAATTCCAATTTCATCTTGCTTTTTATTAGATTTGACAACGTCATATTCAGAAAGGGGACAGAATGCTTCCGTTCCATCCACATCAATAATATATCCACCCTTATTGATGTCTTTGACCACACCAGAGACAAGTTCACTAGATTTAAAATGTTCACGCAGCTTCAATAATCCCTGCCAACGATCAGCATCGTATTTTGAGACTAAAACCCCCATACGTGTCCTTGCTTTTTCAACAACTTGAATAGTCTCGCCAACAGCAAGTGTGATCTCGCCCATACGTTTCACTTCTTCTTGTGGAATATAGGCATCGACTTTACGACCAATATCTAAGTAAATTTCTTTACCAATGGAAATCACTTTCGCATCTAAAAATTCGCCTGAATATGAGTTAGAAGTAGTAGGTTGTTCCTGCATAGCTTTAAAAAATTCTTCATTTTGTTCATTTGAAGAAAAACTTGAATCGATAGACTGGAGCTGGATACGATTATTATAATGATTAACCATCTGCTCTAAAACTTTATCAATTTCCAGCTCAGATGCATCGATTATCAGAGCATCATTGGGAATCCTAAGTGGGGAATGCATCCGTTCTCGGTCCATCTTATCACGTTTAGCCACTTCTTGCATAATATCTTCTAAACTGCGTTCACCTAGCATATTACGTTTTTTAAGTTCATCGTAACGGCGTTCAGCTCGCACTTTTAGTCTAGCATCGAGGTAAAATTTGCAAAATGCGTTTGGAAAAACCTCCGTTCCAATATCACGGCCGTCTATGATCATGTTTTTATCGTCAGCCATATGTCTTTGAAACGAACGAACATATCCACGCACTTCAGGAAGTTGTGCATAAACAGCTACAACTTTCTCAATAGCTTCTGTTCGCATAATTTCTGTGACATCTTTACCATCTAAAAAGTATTTGCCATCTTTAAGGTCAATTTTTATACTAGTAAGGGTAGTTTCTATTTTTTGTCTATCACGAGGGGTGATGCCCGCTTCTATAAAGCTATGTGTCAGGATTCTGTAAATAGCACCCGTATCAAGGTAAGTATAATTAATTCGCCCAGAAAGGAGTTTGGCGATAGAACTTTTACCTGATCCTGCTGGACCATCTACTGTTATTGTCTTATTCATAATAATTTGTCTTCTCTCATAATTTATTTTAGGGATCTAATAGTTCTCTTAAATGTTATAGGGTATGTGGTATGAGTATTATTGTTTATATGTAAAATTTAATAAAAAAATTGCTTAAACCGACTAAGAATTATCGTGTAAAAACTTACAAACTTCTCATTACCAATTATATCTAACTCTACTCTTATGGATTTTATGAGTGCATTGCTCCTGTCAATCCTCTAATCATCCAATAAATTTTGTTAGCGGTAAAATTGCAAATTTAATCTTAGTTTCATCCTATATATATCACTGTATTCATTTTAGCATTCCTACATATTGCAGATTGTACTCTAAAATGTTACACCCTGTCTCCCTTACTATAATGGTATTTCTTCACAACTATATGGTATTTCTTCACAACTATTAATAGTATTTCCTCGCAAAGACTAACATTTAGGGTAGTCTTTCTTTACAACTGATGTTAAAATTCTATAAAAATGCTTCATGATATATTAACTACTATTATTACCTTAATTACTATACATTATATATTTTTTATAATATATTTTTTTATAAACAATTTACATAAAAAATCATAAAAAACACTTCATAGTAATATTTACATTTAATCTACTCAAAAATCACCATAAATTCTATGCAATTTTTTCTATCTTTAATCATTTAATTGCTTTATTATACCCTTTGTATGACTTTACGTTACCTTAAAGCATGGATAGTTCCTATCATTAGCACAAAAAAAACTATTTATATTACGAATATTAACTTTTATTTGAATATTGGTAAAATAAGAGTCTTTTAATCCATTCATACTGCAAGTATAATATAAGTTTCAACTTTATTGATAGTGGCAACCATTTAATTTTAGTGCAAATTCACTTATTTCAAGCCCATTCAAGCGTATTGCATAGACCCTAGACACTAATAACAATAATGACAGCAATCTATTCAATTTAGTTTTGACTAATATCTTTCTAAAAAGCTTTGATTTAAGCTTATGAGAGGTATTATCTATTAACTCTTGATATTGTATTAAAATTTAAATGCTAGCAATTTAGAATCATAATTATAACATACCCTACTTGTTTTTTATAAAAAAACACATTTTAAAACCATAAATACTATTAATTTTTATTTTTTTCAAAATACGTTAAGTTTTATTTCTTCAAAATACGTTAAAAATGGCATTTCATCATCTCTATACAGCTGCATTAGTTGGCAAGCCCAATGCTGGAAAATCTTCGCTTTTTAATGCTTTACTTACTAAAAGTTACGCTATTGTACATGAAGAAGCGGGAGTCACGAGAGATACTTTACGTGCACCCCTCTCACTTATGCGCGTAGCAACCGAAACACCCTCCAAACCCTCTGTTTTGAAAAAAATAAAGGGTCGCTTCTCCACACAACACTCCTCCCAATCCCTCATAAAGCACGAAAATCACCTACTAGGTACTAAAAAAGACCCAAATCAACCCATTGCCACGACCATTCCTTCAAAACTTCCTGTACAAGACGAAATAGAAGACGAAAAAGAAGGCGAAAAAGAAGAAGATATCTGGATATTTCTCTTAGATACGGCAGGCATTAACGAATCGCTAGCAAAATTAAAAGCTCAGAACGCCAATTCTTACATCACTTCCATCTCTCTGTCCGATGATGACGATCCAAAAGATTCTAGTTCAGATGCACAACTTTCATCGCAAATTACAGAGCAAATCCTTATAACCGTACAAAATGCCGATATTGTCATTGCACTTTTTGATCTACACGATATATCAGGTCAAGATCATCAAATTTTAACATTACTGCGAACTCTCAACAAACCACTTCTTACCGTTTTTAATAAAGCCGATAGTGAACAAGATGTCTTGCTTTTACAATCAGAAGCCCATACCTTAGGTCTCGCAAAACCCCTCTTTGTCTCTGCAAAAACAACTTATAACCTTGATCTGCTTAAAGAAAAATTGCTTTCAGTGGTCCAGGGCTTAAAAAAGGAAAATTCACCCCCATTAGAGCATACTGGATGGCAACGTTCGGATTATACCGTCAGTATCATTGGCAGACCCAATGCCGGAAAATCTTCCCTACTCAACGCACTTCATAAAAAAAATACCGCTTTAGTCCATGCTAAAGCAGGGACCACACGTGACCTTATCGAAGCCTTGATCAACACTCATAACTTCACAACTTCTTCTTCCCCCACACAAAAAAACCCTTCAAATCCCGCTCATAATGATAAGAATTCTCAGGATAAGAATTCTCAGGATAAAAACTCCCATGAGAAGCAGAAAAATACCGTTTTACGTGTCATCGATACAGCAGGACTTAGACGGCGCACCCGTAAAAAGACAATCCTCGAAGTATTTTCTGTCCAAAAAGTTATTCATGCCATCAATCAAAGCGATATCGCTATTATGCTCATCGACGCCACCGAAACCCTAACCGAACAAGATAAGAAAATAGCTGCTATCACCGCTCATGCACATAAACCACTCCTTATTGGCGTCAATAAGTGGGATTTATATCGAAAAACACATGAAACATCTATTTCTTCAGAACGAGCACTCTGGCTAAATTATCTAAGTCGCATGAAATTTCTCTTCCCCATACTAGATCGTTTTCCAGTTATCAAATTGTCCGCACAAACTGGAATGGGGGTAAAATCACTAGTAACTGCCATTACAACACTTCTAAAGCAGTACCATAAACAAATTAGCACCCATCAAATCAATACCCTACTCAAGAAAGCAACCACTAAAGACACCCCTTCCACTCATCCTAAAGGACGAAGCCTTAAAATTTATTACGGACTCCAAATAAATTCAGCTCCTCCCGTCATAAAAATATTCATCAATCATGCTTCCCTACTCAATGACAGTTATAAACAATATTTAATCAATTTTTTCCAACGCGAACTCTTTGCAAAAGGAGTACCCATTATTCTTTTAACAGAAGAAAAATCAGAGCAAAGATCAGAGAAAAAGCCAGAGCAAAGATCAGAGAAAAGATCAGAGAAAAAGCCATCACCTTCCAAAAAAAAGCCATCACCTTCCAAAAAAAAGCCATCACCTTCTAAAAAAAAGCCATCGCCCTCTAAAAAAAAGATAACTGCTTCATCACGAAAGCTGACTAAATCTTCGCACAATCGCAAAAAATCACCCTTAAAAAAGAATGTGACACGTTCACGTCAACATAAAAAATTGCCTTTAAAGGCCTCAAGATCATCAAAATATTAGATCATTAGCTATTGATTAGCCTATCTCACAAATTATCCTATCTCATAATTAGCAAAAATCCCCCCTATAACTATCCATTATATAATACACGTAATCATTCATTCACCTTAAAAACGACTATTTCATACCTAAATTCACACCTAATTTCATGGATTTTTCTAATAACCTCATCTTATGGATGCTAGTAACCTATCTCATAGGTTCTATCCCATTTGGATATTTAGTGGGAAAATATCATCATTTAGACATTCGAAAACACGGCAGTCATAACATTGGTGCAACGAATGTTGCACGAGTCATCGGTAAATACTGGGGAATAGCCGTATTTGCCCTAGATTTTTTAAAAGGATATATCCCCGCTCACATCACCGCTTATCTACTCAATAACGTTAACCACACCCCCCCTTTACTAGCATATCTAGGGCTATTATGCTTTTTCTTACCCATTATAGGGCATCTCTACCCCCTTTTCCTCCAATTTAAAGGTGGTAAAGCCGTTGCCACAGCAGGAGGAGTACTGGCTGTACTCTCACCTTTTGCTTTTATCACCACCCTTATAGTCTTTATCGCTGTTTTTTACAGTTTTCGTATTATTTCACTAGCTTCACTCACCGCTGCATTATGGATGCCCATTGCCTTTATACTCAGCACCCACTCAGCCCTCACTCCCATGCTCACGCTTCTTTATCTAAATAACCTCCCCAGCATTCAATCATTTTTTTTGCTAATTTTACTAAGTTTGAGTACTTTAAGCCTCATCATCATCATTCGCCACCGCTCCAATATCAAACGGCTCCTAGAAGGAAGCGAACAAGCATTTAAAAATAAAAAAAAATAAAGCTCACTACCATTCCCCCCCTACCCCAGAGCATAGCCCCTAAAATATCTTAAAACATACACCCGTAGTATATAGTACTACACCTTCAACTGCAAGACACTCTCCCACAATACAATCAAGCACCCCTATCAAAAATTTTATTCTCTCAGCTAATATAGAGTAAGATGCTAATATTAATAAGGTCTTAGCATATAACCTTAGCATAGTTTTAATATAAATAAGACCTTAACATAAATATGGATAAAACACTTTAAATTAATTTTTTTTTAAAAAAAAATTTAATTACTTAATTTTTACTTTTTTTCCGTTAATATGTTATAATTCATAAAATGTACACTTGAGAGTGATAATAGCCAATAGTTAACAAATAGTTAGCCAATATATCATTTGTGGGTATTTTATTCTAAAATAATCCATATTCTCAAAACATTTATAATAAACTTTAATAGTAAACTTTAAAGACCATTTTTCATCAATCTCATTAATATTTATAAGGAGAACACTAATGGCAACATCAAAACAACTTACGCAGCGTATCAAACAAAAAGAAACGCGTATCAAATCACTTTCTAAAGAACTTAAAGAAGCGACCGTTCAAAAAAATAAAATGCAAGCCGAGCTTAAAAAAGTTTTAGAAATGGAAAGAAAAAAAATGCAAGCTAAAAAAGCTGCTAAAAAACCCGTTAAAAAAGCTGCTAAACCTAAACATAAACCTAAGGCTAAAGCTAAACCTAAAAAAAGTAAAACTAAAAAATAGTAGCACACTCAAACTAAATCCTTTTAATTACACGTACCTCTCTACAAAAGAAGTACTTGTAATGGGGATATTAGTAACCTCTAGGGGTGTCACGGTGTCATAGTGACACACCCTTTTCTAATTGGTTTGAGTGTGTGGCTCAGACCCCAGCACAGGTCCAGCAAAGTATACCCAACTGTGGTTTTCATTTAGGGGTATTTTATTTAATGATACGTAGCTAAATCACTTTATTGGTGCATATACCATGACGAAACAACGTTATATCTATAAACATTGGAAATTAGCGTTTCATCTAATCTTTAGGACGCGTCATTTTGGCGTCAATAATACCTTCTATACGCGAACGCCCTCTCCGTATGGTCTCCCAATCTTTAAAATCTTCTATTCTAGTATTCTAATCTTTCCACTCATTCGCAATTTCAAACTACTAAAATGGCGTATGAGTCCTTCTGTCGGATTTACCCCACGTGAGGAATATTTTACAATTTTTCCCAAAAAATAGTAGTTTTTTATACTATTAATGATTATAATAGTAAGAGAGCGTCTCGTAGGGTTTACTTACATTTCAAGCAAATATTGCAGCTTTTAACTGTATTTCAAGCAAATATTGCAGCTTTTAATTGTAATTAAAGCAAGTGATTTCTTAGTATAAAATAATACTCAGAGTCCATAAAAAATAGCCCTTCACAAAAAATAAAGCTCATAATAGAATATTTAGAGAAACTTAAAGCAAATTTGCTAGAAATTATTATTTATTAGAGAATATTACTATAAATTATTATTAGAGAATATTACTATAAATTATTATTAGAGAATATTACTATAAAATATTACTAGAGAATATTATATGAAACAGCACACATCTCCTAAATTGTAAACTTAACGCCCCATGCCGTTACAGAGGTGAAACGTCGCTTAGAAGGTGGAGAACTGAATTCCGCTGTAGCAACTGCTGAAAAACCCTCCCAACAAAATAAAATTCAAGAAATTCAGCAAATTCGGGGACTTCGTCTCGGCGTTAAAGGGGGAGGCTGCTCAGGGCTTTCCTATGTTATCGATATTGGACACTCTAAAGAAAAAGATCACATCAATTCAAGCTATGGATTTCCTATTTTTATCGATCCTAAAAGCAGTTTATATCTAAAAGGCATTGAATTAGATTATGAAGGTGGTTTTATGGGAAGTGGGTTCAAATTTAAAAATCCAAATGCTTCTAATACTTGTGGCTGTGGGGAATCTTTCTCATTATAAAAAACCTCATAAAAGTATGCCTCTTATAAAGCCTCATAAAAATGAGTACCCTCATGGAGCCTGAGCCGGAGCCTGAGCCTGAGCCTGAAAAACAGCTCTCAAAAAAGGCATTTCCACCTAGTACAAACTCCACACCACAGGCACTTTTTAACTGGTTTGACCTAAGTTCACTCTTTTCTTGTATAGAGCTTACGGGAAGAGATAGTAGCAGCTTTCTAGAGGCTATTAATACCCAAACTTTTAAGGCATTACCCCCTTCAAGCTACGCTCCTAGTGCAATCCTAGATAAAACCGCCAAGATTCGCATTCTTTTTTATCTCTACCCAACTCCCACCCAGAATACGTTCATCTTACTTGTTCCAAGTGCTTATGAAACCGTTCTTCTAGATATTTTAGAAGAATATGCGTTCACAGAAGACGTTCACTACCGCAATCTTCCAACACATGAGATCATTGCACGACGTCATTATCCTGCTACTTTTATTAAGGAAGAAACCGCCCCTCTCAAGCAAAAAAAAGCCGATTTACCCACATTAAAGGAAGCACTCCAAGCCCTACTTTCCCCTCCCTATACGCTCTATGCACTCCCTTCCCCATTTATCCTAAAAGATATAGTCTTACTCATATTAGATAACGCCCTCATTCTACTAAAAACTCCATTTACTGAAGAAGATGAGGAAGAACTTTTATGTATCACCTTTAAAACTCCCTATCCTCCCCTATCCCTAAAAAAACCACCTCCTATTCAAGTAAAACCCATTCAAGTAAATCAGGAAAAAGTAGAACATATTCACGTAAACGACCCTTCTAAGAAGCATGTACAAGAACATATTCACTTAAAAAACCGTATTCGTTTAGAACTAAAAGAGCATCGCATTCCCATTCAAGCAGAAGCAAACTGGCATACCCACCGTCTTAGCAAAGGAGAACTTTTACTAGGCAAAGAGATTTTTCCTAAAGATTTCATGTTAGCCATCCCAAAATCCCATACATTTATCGCTCCTCAAAAAGGTTGCTATCCGGGACAGGAAATTATTGCTCGTATGAAAAGTCGCGAACGCGAAAGTCTGCAAAAATTGGTGGGTATCTATTTCACCCCCCCAGAACTTCCAATATTTAAGCCTAAAGATGTTTTACGCAATAAAGATCGTATCCTAGGAGAAGTTCGAGCTAGCCTTACTTTACCCCACGAAGCACACGAAGTAGACGAAGCACAGAAATCGCAGGAATCACACGAATCACACGAATCGCACGAAGCACAAGAAGTGCAAAAATCGCAGGAAGCGCAAAAATCACAGGAATCACATAAATTACACGAAGCACAAGGAGCACATAAATCATCTCATCCCAAAAAAACAGCTCGTTATTGCCCTCCTCCATAAAGATTATGCCAATCCTGGGACTACTTTTTCTATCGTTCATCGGGATGAAATTTATAAGGGAACGGTCACAGAGCTTCCCATTTCATCAGCCAACCCAAAAATAGATAAAACACTCAATGATCTTTATGAAAAAGGGCTCAAAGCCTATCATTCTAACGAACATGACGTTGCAAGAAAGTACTTTAAACGTGCCTTACGTAAGGAAATAACCATTTAGACAGCCTAGAAGCATTAGCAGTCTTAGAAGAACGCGATGGCAACCTAGAAATAGCTATTCGCCTTAATAAAGAACTCAAAGAACTTACGCCCACCGCTATCATGCCCCACACCAATCTTTCACGGCTTTATATGCTAAAAGGTTGGATAGAACAAGCTGAAGCCGAGCAACAAAAGGCAACGCTCTTATCGTTCAAACAGACCTCGCGTGAGAAATTACAGGAGAAAGAAGAACAAAAACTCCTAGCTGAAATGAAGCAAAAACGGGAAAATCAATTAAATCTCTTTAAACAAGCACTCAAACTAGACCCAGACGATACTATTGCCTTATTCTCACTTGGAAAGATATTTTACGAAATAAACAGTATAATGAATCGGCTTCGTACCTAGCTAAAGCCATAACTCTAGCAAACGACCACGCTACAACGTATTTATTTTATGGAAAAACACTGCTTCACCTAAAACGTTATGACGAAGCACGCACTATATTTAAAAAAGGGTGTGACATTGCAAAAAAACAAGGCAATTTAGCTCCCCTGAAAGCTATGGAATACGAACTCACCCAACTCAAATAGATTGCTTAATAGTGCGAAGGGATAAGCGATAAGGAATAAGGGGACTAAACGGTCTGTAAAAGCTTAGTAAGGACGGCTACTCAGGGTTATTAGAAGTTTCTAAGGTAGTTTAGGGTGGTTTAAGGTAGTTTAGGGAAATTTAAGAGAAAATTAGGGGCTTCTAGGGTAACTTGGCGGCTTTTAAGTAGCTCTCAGGCACCATTTAAGCACGCCCCCCGCACCCTTTTTAGATATTTTATTTTAAGCCACACACACCCTTTAGGTGTCTTTATATATAAAGGTGACGCTCCTCCCCCTCAGGCACCATTTGCAACGCACCCGCCCCTTAGGTATCTTTTAATTATAAGATTATCTCCGCGGATATCATCCCCCCGCCCGTTTGAGCACGCCCCCGCACCTTTTTAGGTGTCTTTTAGGTGTTTTATTATAAGATTATCCCCCGCGATATACCATCCCCCACCCGTTTTTAAAGCCACACACACCCTTTAGGTGTCTTTATATATAAAGGTGACGCTCCTCCCCCTCAGGCACCATTTGCAACGCCCCCGCGCCCCCGCACCTTTTTAGGTGCTTTTTAAGACGGTAACGCGATTTTTATAAACCATCATAAACCCAGACTCTATAGGAAAAGTCTCAACATCATCAGCATTTCCGTCTTTTTTTACAACAACGACTCCTGCCTCCAATGCCGTAATAAGAGAAGCATGATCTTTTAAGATGGTCAGTTCTCCTAAAGAACCTTTAGCGGACACAGCAGTACCCATCCCTGAGAATAGCTTGGCTTCAGGGGCAAGAACATCAATATGAAACGTTTCTTCACTCATGATTTATTTCTCACTTCACAATTAACAGAGATTTTTAAGATTAAATAGAGGTTTTTAAGATTAAAGTTTCAAAGAAAGGCTTTAAATATTAGAATCTCAAAGTTTTTTTGCTTTTTCGCGAGCTTCTTCTATACTTCCTACCATATAAAAAGCCTGTTCGGGAAGATCGTCGTGATCGCCTGCTAAGACTTCTTGGAAAGAACGGATATTATCTTCCAATTTCACATATTTTCCAGCAATATTCGTAAATGCTTCTGCTACAAAGAAAGGTTGTGAGAGGAAGCGTTGAATTTTTCGTGCTCGCTGAACCACAGTTTTATCTTCTTCGCTAAGTTCATCCATCCCTAAGATAGCAATAATATCCGTAAGTTCTTTATAACGCTGTAAGACTGATTGTACTGCCCGTGCCGTTTGATAGTGATCTTTTCCTACTATTTCAGGTGTAAGGGCACGAGAAGTAGAAGTTAGCGGATTGACCGCTGGATAAATCCCCAATGCCGTAAGGTCTCTATCTAAGTTGGTGGTGGCATCCAAGTGAGCAAAAGTAGTGGCTGGTGCAGGATCGGTATAATCATCTGCTGGGACATAAACGGCTTGAACAGATGTAATGGAACCCAAATCCGTTGAGGTGATACGTTCCTGCATTTCTCCCATTTCCGTTGCAAGGGTGGGTTGATAGCCCACAGCGGAAGGAATTCGCCCTAATAATGCTGAAACTTCTGCGCCTGCTTGCGTAAACCTGAAGATATTATCCACAAAGAATAGCACGTCTTGTCTTAATTCATCACGAAAATACTCAGCAACCGTAAGACCCGTCAATCCCACACGTGCTCGTGCCCCTGGTGGTTCGTTCATTTGCCCGTAAATAAGTGCCGTTTTATTACGAACTCCGTATTCCCCTAGTTCATTGTAAAGGTCTGTACCTTCGCGTGAGCGTTCGCCAACTCCCGCAAAAAACAGAATATCCGCCATGTTCGCGTGCCACATTGTGGATCAATTCACCAATGGTAACGGTTTTTCCCACGCCAGCACCACCAAAAAGACCTGTTTTTCCACCTTTCACATAAGGGGCTAAGAGATCTATCACTTTAATGCCCGTTTCTAAGATTTCAACCTTAGTAGAAAGCGATTTAAATGGAGGAGGGGCTCTGTGAATAGGATATTCCTTCACTCCCTCTATCTTTCCGCGACCATCAACAGGTTCTCCCACAACATTCATAATTCTATCGAGGATTTTCTCACCCACGGGAATAGTAATAGGTTTTCCTGTATTAATAACTTCCATACCACGGCGAAGTCCATCAGAAGTATCCATTGCAATGGCTCTAACACGATTTTCACCAAGATGCTGGGATACTTCCAAAACAAGGGTGCTTTTTTCAACACTTTCATCCAAACGCTTAACCGTTAAAGCCGTTTGAATAGCTGGGAGTTCACCCGTTTCAAAGGCGACATCGATAACCGCCCCTAAAATCTGTATAATTTTTCCGTTGTGTGTTTCTTTCGTTTCCATAAACTTGTATAATTCTTATTATATAATTCTTAATTAATATGTGATGTAAATAGGTTAAAAGCTGCTGTAAAAACTGCTATAAAAACTGTAAAAGATAGGTTAAAAAATGCTAAATTAGGCACTACCTGTAAAAAGTAGGTAAATTAAAGGTTAATATGGCTTTCAGTAAAGGGTCTAAATGTTTCTTTAAGAGGGTATTTATTGGGTTTCAGTAAAAGGATTAGCTCGTTGCCACCTCTGCTCCGGATATAATTTCAATAAGTTCAGTAGTAATAGCTGCTTGGCGAACACGGTTACGTTCTAAAGTAAATTTATCGATAAGATCATTACAATTACGGGTGGCACTATCCATTGCCGTCATTCGTGCGGCATGTTCACCTGTATTTGATTGAACGAGGATCTGATATAGGTTAAATCTTACCATTTCTTGAATGTACTGCTCGATAAGTCCTGCTATATTGGGTTCGAACATAAAATAAGAGCTTTCAGCCATTTCAGAGGTAGAGGTAGAAGTAGAGGCAGCCTCTTTAGAGGGGTGTTCACTTGAGGGAGGTGAGCCTTTAGGTGAGCCTTCCTGATTAGAAGCTCCAGTTGAATTTCCTGTAGTTCCAGCAGCACCAGAATCCCCTGTCATTGCTTCGTCTTCTCCAAAAGGAAGCAGGCAGGTTGTTTTAGGTTTTTGTGCAATAGTTGAGATAAATTCGTTATAAACACATAATACGCGCCGTCGTTTTCCTTTATTAAACTGAGAAATGTATTCATCGGCATAATTTTTAATGTCTGAAAAAGCTATTTTTTTTGAAAAACCTGTAATATTGCGTGCTTCTTTGATATGCGGGGACTTTTTAAAGTAATCATAGCCTCGTCCTCCAATAAAATCGACATAGCAATCTTTTTCTTTATGAGCAAGGAGAATTTTTTCAAAAGATTTGATGGCCGTGTTATTAAATGAACCACACAAGCCCCTATCTGAGGTAAAAAAAATAAATTGGATAGCTTCTGCTTGTTTTTTAGAAGAAGCTTGCTTTTCTAAGTTCCATGTCTCCCCACTATTTTCAATATGAGAATAAAGTTCATTGAGAACGGTGACGTATTCTTTACTTTTTTTCATCACACCCAACATTTTATTGAAACGAGTGGTCGCAATAAGCCGCATTGCACTTGTGATCTTCTTTGTCTGCTTTAAAGCCGTTATCTTTATATTAAGTTCTTTAAGTGTCGCCATCGGGTAATCAGTTAATCAGTTAAACGGTCAAATATGGGCTAGTTATGGGTAAATTTCACTCATCGTGATGAGTTCATTATGCCATATCTTTAAGTAAAATCTTTTTTAAATGCTATTTTTTTAGGTAAAATCTTTTTTAAACGGTCAAATGTGGGCTAGTTATGGGTAATTATTAGGGTTAGCTATTCAATGCGTGAATGAGTTAGTAAATGCGTAAAAAATGAATGAATGGTTTAAAAGTGAAAGATTTTAATAAAATATAGGTAAAATACAGTGTTTTTAAGCATTGATGAAATCTGCTCTATTTAAGTCATATTTTTAGGTAAAATCTTTTTTAAACGGTCAAATGTGGGCTAATTATGGGTAATTATTAGGGTTAGCTATTCAATGCGTGAATGAGTTAGTAAATGCGTAAAAAATGAATGAATGGTTTAAATGTGAAAGATTTTAATAAAATATAGGTAAGATACAGTGTTTTTAAGCATTGATGAAATCTGCTCTATTTAAGTCATATCTTTAAGTAAAATCTTTTTTAAACGTTGAAATAGCCGCTTTAAGCTGCTCCAAGGCATCGTCAGAGATCTTACCCGCTTTTTCAATATCCCCATAGAGCGTAGCTTGCTGCTCTTTAATAAATGCAACAAATTTCATTTCAAAACTAGCCACCTTTTCAATAGGATATTCATCTAAATATCCATTTGTCCCCGCCCAAATAACTAGACATTGATCTATAACGCTAAGAGGTGTGTATTGTGGCTGCTTGAGAAGCTCCATAAGCCGAGCCCCCCTATTTAATTGCCGCCTCGTCACTTCATCGAGGTCGGAAGCAAACTGAGAAAAGGCTTCCAATTCCCTATACTGTGCCAATTCTCCTTTTAAAGGCCCCGATGCTTGTTTCATTGCCTTTATCTGAGCATTGCCCCCCACACGTGAAACCGAAATACCCACTTCTATAGCAGGACGTTGCCCTTTATTAAAGAGTTCTGTATCTAAAAATATCTGCCCATCCGTAATAGATATCACATTAGTAGGAATATACGCCGAAACATCGCCCGCCTGCGTCTCAATAATGGGAAGAGCCGTTAAAGATCCAGCACCTTCATCATCAGAAAGTTTTGCTGCCCGTTCCAATAGACGAGAATGTAGATAAAATACATCCCCAGGATAAGCTTCACGCCCCGGAGGACGACGAAGTAGTAATGATATCTGCCGATAAGCCTGCGCTTGCTTGGTCAAATCATCGTAGACTATAAGTGCATGTTCCCCTTTATCTCTAAAATATTCTGCCATCGTCACACCCGAATAAGGTGCTAAAAACTGAAGAGAGGCGTTTTCAGACGCAGTAGCCGAAATAATCGTCGTAAACTCCATCGCTCCTTCTTGTGTAAGTCTATCCACCACTGAAGCTAAAGTGGAGGCTTTTTGTCCTATTGCCACGTAAAAGCATTTAACGTCCTTTCCCTTTTGATTCACAATAGTATCCACAGCAACCGCTGTTTTACCCGTTTGTCTATCACCAATGATCAACTCCCTTTGACCACGTCCAATAGGAATAAGGGAATCGATGGCTTTAATCCCCGTTTGTAAAGGCTCGTGAACACCTTTACGGGCAATGATCCCTGGGGCTTTAATTTCAATTTGCCTGCTATGGGTAGATTTTATAGCCGGACCTCCATCAATAGGACTTCCTAGTACATTGACCACTCTGCCAAGGAGTTCTTCGCCAACAGGAACAGATGCAATACGCCCAGTTCGTTTAACTATATCCCCTTCTTTCACAGAAGCTTCTTCCCCAAAAACACTAACCCCCACGTTATCTTCTTCAAGATTCAGAGCTAATCCAGTGGTTCCGCTTGCAAATTCAACGAGTTCTCCCGCTAAAACTTGATCAAGACCATAAACACGGGCAATTCCATCTCCTACTTGGAGTACCGTCCCCACTTCATACGTTTCGCCAGTGGCTTCAAAGTTATCTAATTGTTTTTTTAACGTTTCGGTAATTTCATCTACGCGAATATCTTGTTTCATGACAATGTTTCCTATTTTTTAAGATTATATTAAAGGATATTTAGCAATAATACTTTACAGCAATAAGGGATATTTAGTAATAATACTTTATGGTAATATATTTGACTTTATGGCAATATTTTTATACTGTTCGATTGAGATTTTTACGAAGGCGTGCTAATTTACCACTCATTGAAAAATCATATAATTTATGGGAGACTTGTAGGGTGAATCCACTGATAAGGGTTTTATCTATACGCGTAGTAATAGCAAGCTGTTTTTGCAATTGACGAGCGAACGTTTGATTGATATTTTCTAGCATTTGTTCGGATATTGGAAAAGCCGATATCAATTCAGCTCCCAAAATGCCTTGCCGTTCCCTATAAATAGCAAGAAACTGCTCCGCCATCAGAGCTATCAAAGCACATCGTTGTTTATGTAGCATAAAGCGAATAAATCTAATCGTTTCTTTATGCAGAACGGATGAAAAAACTTTATCGAATATAGCAAGTTGTTCGGCACTTGAAAGCACTTTACTGCTTAGAATACTACGAAATCTGGCATCTTTACTATAAAGGGAGACGATGATATGAGCATCCCGCACTCCTTCTTTAAGGATATTTTTCTCCTCCATAGCAAGAAAATAAGTCTTACCATAACGCTCGGCTGTTTGTGTTTGTGACATTTACTGTTTTCGCTTTTTTTTTGCTAGTACACTTTATAAAAATCGTTTATTTTATGGTTTTTTATTGATTGAGTAAGCTATATTTACTGGGATAAAACTATAATATGCTGATTTTATGGGGTTAATCTATGTTATCTAAGTCAATGTATGAGATTAATCTATGCTATGGGGTAATTATATGGAGTTAATATATACGAAATGAGTCTGTGCGGGGGTTCTGTCTGTGAAGGTTCTATTTATTCTGGTATCAATCTATATTACGTATACTATTGGATTACTTTACGGGAGGATATTCACCTATTTAATGTCATTTAAATACTTTTTAGCCAATTTCTCATTTTTTTCAGCATCAACGTTTTCTTCTATGAGTTTTTCAGCTATTTTAAGAGAAAGGTCCACACTATAGTTTTTCAATTCAGATTTCGCCTGTTCTTGCTGGGCGTGAATGGAAGCCTCTGCCTTATCGGTCATTGTTTTAAGGGAATTCTTAGTATCCTGCTCCATTTTAACTCTAAGTGCTTCAGCAGCACGACGGGCTTCATCTATGAGAGCTTGTCCGCTATTGCGCGCTTCGGCAAGAATTTTCTCACTTCGTTCAGCAGTTTCTTTAGCCGCTTGTTCAGTTTGCCGAGCCGTTTCTAAGGACTTTTCAATGCGTTTTTCCCGCTCATCCAACATCTTTAGGATGGGTTTCCAAGCAAATTTGTAAAGAGTGAGTAACGTAAGACCAAATACAATCCACGTCCAAAGTACAAGGCCCGGATCAGCCTTAAAAAATGGATTGCCGCCAGAACTTTCTGCCGCCGCCAAATAAATAGGCATATCAGCAGCATCTTTCACGCTCTGCCCCGTTTCATTTCGTTCTGCTACGTAAAATTCGGTATGGATATGCGGTTTAGGTGCTTGAATAGACTGCTCATAGACTACTACATCGACTAAATTAGCTTGATCAATTACATTAGACTGATCAATTACATTATGATCGACTAAACTAGACTGATCGACTCCGTCTATTTTTGGGAGTGGTGATGAAATAGCCTCAGAATCACGCTCTTTCAAAGCAGGGTTCAATTTAGCCCATGTCATGGGATAAGTGGACATAATTTTTGTATCCTCTATATTTTATAGTGATGTGATGACAACAACGTTAAATGACCTATTTTTTAGTACTTTTTTAAAAAAACCAAGTATTTTTTAAAAATTACATCTGCAATGAGTATTCCTATATGAACGTATAAGAAAATCAAATAAAAATACAGTTTTTGAAGCTAAAAATAAAGAAACTAAAAAAACTGAAAACCCGATTATTTTATACAAAACTCATACAAGAACACTCAAACAAAAGAACATTTAAAAAAATACTACCAATAATAGGCACTTAGTAATTTAAATACTTAGCGATTAAGCGATTGAGTGCTTAGCCACCAAGACCTAATAATGCAATCACTGCACCAAAGAGAGCAACCCCTTCGATAAGTGCCGCTGAGACAATCATAGCTGTTTGAATTTTGCCAGATGCTTCGGGTTGGCGAGCGATCCCTTCGGCGGCTGACCCACCAATACGACCGATACCTAAACCTGCCCCCAATACAACCAATCCTGCTCCAATAGCTGCTAAACCAGCTCCTATACTTTCCATAGTAAAATCCTCCTGTGGATCCTAAAAAATTGTTTATGATTAAATATTAAAATTTATTTATGATTAAATACTATAAATTATTTATAGTTAAATACTGTAAGTTATTTATGACTCAATACTGTAAGTTATTTATGACTCAATACTGTAAGTTATTTATAGTTAAATACTGTAAGTTATTTATAGTTAAATACTGTAATTTATTTATGACTCAATACTGTAAGTTATTTATAGTTAAATACTGTAATTTATTTACGATTAAATGCTAAGAGTTAAAAATAAGTTAATAAAACAAGGCTATTCATTCATCATCAATGCCGCTGAGCGTTATTATACGATGAAGGTTATTATATAATGTGGGAGAAAAAATAGGGTATAAAAAAATCAACAAATACGGCAAAAATAATAAAAATAGCAGAAACAACAGCAACTAATCGGCTTACTATGGGCTAATAGGCTTAATTGGGCTCAATGGGGCTTAGGTTGGGCTTTAATAGGCTTAATGGGCTAATTAAGGGCTTAATTGGCTCAATGTGGGCTTAATCGGGCTCAATGTGGGCTTAATTGGCTTTAATGGGCTAATAGGCTTAATTGGGCTCAATGTGGGCTTAATCGGCTTAATCGGCTTTAATGGGCTGGATGTAGCATTTCTCCTATAAATATAGCGGATAAGAGGGTAAAAATATAGGCTTGCAAAAATGCAACGAAGATTTCAAGTAAATAAATAAATAGTCCAAGTCCCAATACAGGTATTCCCACCACTCCAAAAGTAATGATCACTCCTAAAATAGAAAATATAACGATATGACCCGCTAATAAATTGGCGAAAAGCCTGATGGTCAGGGCAAAAGGCTTGATAAATAGCCCCATAAATTCCAATACAAAGAGAAATGGAGTGAGAACAAGAGGTACTCCAGAAGGAATAAATACTTTTAAAAATCCAATAGGTCCATTACGAAGAATGCCCCCTACTACCATTGCAACGAGTGTGACGAGAGCAAAAGCGGCTGTAATATTAACATTGGCGGTAGCTGTGGCAAAAACGGGGATAAGTCCCATTAGATTCAGTGATAGTATCATAAAAAATACCGTTAGGAAGAACGGAGCGAAGCGTCTACCGTCCTTTTCACCCAAATATTCTATTGAAATGCCATCTCTAACAAATAAGATAAGCGTTTCTAGAAGATTGGTTAATCCACGCGGAGCGTGCATGGAATCACGGCGATAAAGCCCTATAAAGATAATACTCAAGAATACAAACACAAAACACAGCATCAAGGCATGTAAACCGTTTATAAAGCTAATTTCATTGCCCCCTACTGTCAATAATTTTTGATTGGGAAAGTGTACTGAAATATCCGTCATTGGAATGGGATGCCAACTGTCGCTATCCACGACGTGGTGCATGATGAAATCACGTACCGTTGTTTCTGCGGATTCTAGCGTTGTTTCGCCAAGTATTTCACCTTCTATGCCTTCTGCCACCACTTCGCCAAGTATTTCACCTTCTGCGGCTTCTACCAAGTGAGGTTCTGTTGATTTAGCCCCATAAAGCGATGATAAACCCATAAAACCCACTAGTACTGATAGGATAATTAGGGTAATTAGGCTTAGCGACACCGTTTTACCTAATTTATACACCATAGCACTACTATTATTTGGCATGGTTTTACTTAATTGACGTAGCACGGGATTTAAAAGCGTGTTAAGTGAGAAATTATTCATGGAGGCAGCAAAAATGATAAAAAATTTAGCAATGTAGCTAATTATAACTAATTGTAACTAATTATAACTAAATGCACCTCTTAGCGAAAGTAGTAAAAGTAGCGAAAGTAGAAGAATCAGCCAAAGCAGGGGAAGTATAATTTCTCATCTAAAACAAATCTTACAATAATAACTTAATAATAAATTAGCAAAAGTCAAGTAAAAAACTACTATTTAACGGTAAAAATGTACTATTTCTTAGATTGAAAAGCTTTTTCCGCCTCCAGTTTCTCGGCACGGATAGAGAACTTTATAACCTCATAAAAACCCCATGAAAACCCTAACAATACTCCTACTAACGTCCAAATATAATAGCTTGTTTCAAGTTTCTTATCTAATTGATAGCCTATAAAAGCCAAAATACCTATGCCCGCTATAAAATTGGTGGCTAATGTAAGAAGTTTACCTCTTAATTGCTGCCTAGGAGGCGTCTCAGGAGGCTTTTTCAAAGGCTCCTCAGCGACAGACCTCTCATTTTTCTCATCGGAAGCCATCTTTAATTGCCTTCATCTCTTAAACATCATCATTGTTTAAGAATTTTACAATGATATTCTTAAGTTACCCTATAATTTCCTCGTTTTAATAGTTTAGTAAAGCTCAATATTTAGCTAATATCACTAAAGATCCTCAAGCTTAAACTTAGGAAGTAATTATATCATCAATTAGCTTAAAACACGTGATTTTTTAAAACAATGCTGGAATTTTTTAGCAAAAAGGGGGGAATCAATTATTACTTGAAACGAATCCCCCCTAACCCCCATTAACAATGGGGGAATTAATTATGACTTGAAAACAAATCACAACATAAGAAATACTTAAAACGAATCCCCCCCTAACCCCCCCTTAAAAAGGGGGGGGAACTGGAGGGTTTATATTATTTTAGTTGCTGTGCGGGCTACTGTATATCCGTGCAACCTGTTTCTCCAGAATTGTACTGGCGGGTGGCACAGATGACTGTTTTTAGCCGAGGGTAGCTATCTGCTCTGAAATCCCAGATGCTAGTATCCGTATCCCAGCCTCCGTAGACGTGATCCGTACCAGTAGTATCAGCACTATTCGTCGCCTGTAGCTGTGTTGCTGTTCGTTTGAAGATGTTCGCTGTAGTCCCAAGAGTAGCGTCATTTCCTACATTTGGGAGTGCATCATTATCACCACC
>CAXARH010000012.1:0-14268 GCA_963971285.1 Astropecten irregularis | reverse complement strand
CTAGAAGCTAAAAAGCATATCGATTATTATGGGGATATTCGCGGAAAAGATCGTGCTTGGTTTCATTGTCAAATTCAGTTACAACTAGCTAGAGAACCTTTACCACGTTCTGAGATTATGAATTTACTCACAAGTTATCAAGAACAATTTGAACGCGACGCACCCTTTTCCACATTAGAAGCTAGTTTTTACCGTAAATTAATGAATTATCGTCGTGCCCTACGTTCCATTGACCAAGCCCTTTATTTCAATCCCGCTCACCCCGAATATATTCACGAAAAAATAGAATTGCTTTATCTCTTAAAAGCGTATAAAGAACTTGGAGTTTTTTTAAAAAATCACCCAGGCAGTACTCGTGAAATAATAGCATTAAGAAAGTATTTAGAAACGCTTACGTATTTCCTTGAAAATAGACGCACCACGCAAATTCGTCCAGCAGCCTCAAGCAATCAAACCCTTTCGCATTGGACGCTTAAAAGTCAAGCCGAGCCTAAAGAATATCTTTATACCAAACTAGAAAACGTCCTAAAAAACGACTATGAAAATGAAATTATTCGCTATTTTTATGAAGCTCTAGTCCACGCCAATACACCTTTTACCTATCCACTTCGTAAAAAGTTAGCTGAGTATCATACAGACCTAGGGAATCGCAGTCTAGCTGAAGGATCGCTTACTAAAGCACGTGCTTATTATCTACGTGCTATTTCACTAGCCCCACAAGAATTGACTATTCGTGAAAAATACCTCGAATTTTTAAGGGCAAATCAATTGTTTAGGGCTACTGAAGAGGAATTAAGCATTATCAAATCTTTAAAAAATGACCCAAATGACCCAGAAGCCGCACAAGCTGACTACAAAAGTGAAACTTTACGTGCTCTTATAAGAAAAGCTACTCGCAGTGACCTAGAAAATACTTATAATATTACTCGTGATGAACACATTCGTGAAGGGGCACGTTTACTCATCGTTCCACCATCTTTAAGCCGTTTTAACGAGCCTTCTTCAGAGGTATTTTATCTAGCCGCACTATTTGAAGCAATGCTGCAGAGTACACTTGAAACCTCTTATTATTTCACAACTACTTTTGTGAGTGCCAATGAACGCGAAGCAGCCTTAGAACGCGAACCTTATGATGCCGTCCTAACGTATGAAATAACCGATAATAGCCAAAATTTAAGATTAAATT
Organism: Astropecten irregularis; assembly: GCA_963971285.1. NCBI lineage: Eukaryota > Metazoa > Echinodermata > Asteroidea > Paxillosida > Astropectinidae > Astropecten > Astropecten irregularis. Next base: position 13,082 of record CAXARH010000012.1, on the reverse strand, counting down.
ACACCTTCACAGAAGCCAATTCACGTAAAGTGCTAAAAAGTGATTCCTTTGCCTTCCGCGGCAATCAGCGGTTTTTTAAGTCTTTACAGGCTTTACAAAAAGTAGCAGAGACTTTATTACTTAGACGAGGTCGTATTTTACGCATTGATAACCACAAACTTGTCCTTTCTCTAGGAAAACAGCAAATAACAGAGCCCCTTACAGCAAATCCTATGTTTTATATAGAGAAAAACCAAGTAAATGCTTCCCCACTTTTATTAGGGCCCTTTCCCATTACACGTGTAGATGAACGTGTTTCACTAGGAGAAGTACGTGATTATTTCTTACTCAAGGACATTAAGTTGGGTGAAAGCATCATTATGAAACCTTTAACTGAAACCTTACCCTAATAATATTTTATACAAACTCTACCCACGTATTCTTACAGATTAGATAATATAAGCCCACGTATTTCTACAGATTAGATAATATAAACCCAAGTATTTCTATAAATTAGATAATAACCCCACGTATTTCTACAGATTAGATAATATAAGCCCACGTATTTCTACAGATTAGATAATATAAACCCACGTATTTCTACAGATTAGATAATATAAACCCAAGTATTTCTATAAATTAGATAATAACCCCACGTATTCCTACAAATTAGATAATATAACCCCAAATATTTCTATAGATTAGATAATATAACCCTAAGTATTTCTACAGATTAGATAATAACCTTACGTATTTCTATAGATTAGATAATATAACCCTAAGTATTTCTACAGATTAGATAATATAACCCTAAGTATTTCTACAGATTAGATAATATAACCCTAAGTATTTCTACAGATTAGATAATATAACCCCAAGTATTTCTATAGATTAGATAATATAACCCCAAGTATTTCTACAGATTAAATAATATAAACGCTAGTACTTCTATAAATTAGATAATAAACGCTAGTATTTCTATAAATTGGATATTCTCCTAAAACTCAAGATCTTAAAGACCTTATCATAATGTTTTTTAGGTTTAGATGGCGTTGGTGGTGGTGGAGATTCACAACCATTCAAAAAATTAAAGCTTTTTTAAGGCGTTACGTTTTCTTTAAACGTGGACTCTTGTTTTTTAGTGGCGTAGCTACCGCCGTACTTTTAGTTCTAATCATAGGAGGCTATATTGCAACAAAAAAAGCCTCTAAATATATAGAAACGGCTACTTCTACACTAGGAGAAGAAATTGCAGCATTTTATTGGCATCGGCTCTATGAAATAGACACATTTGGACAAATCTTAGCCTCACCGCTTATGGGAGATTTAGATAATGTCCTTGGAAGTGATATTTTGATAGCCAATTCACGTGGAGCTGTTTATGCGTTCTCTGGAATAAACGGCAATCTTTTATATGAATTTAGTTTGGGAACACGTATTATAGCTTCTCCCTTCATGATAGATATTCAAACAACGCCCGTACCTAGACAAAATATAGAGCAAAAAACGGAATTAGCATTAAAAAGTGAAAACGTTCTTCGTGAACCGTTTATTATAGCTGAAACGGGAACTTTTTATGCACTTGCTGTTACAAGCGGGAAAACTAGGGGCGATTATTTATATACATCACGAGAGAATAGGATTCAGGGTCGCCTTGTTTTGGGAACACCTGCTTATGGCTATTTAGGCAAAAAAAGCAGTGAAAGTATAGAAGCTACTACCCGCGATGAAGAATCTGCCAGCCGTAATGAAGGATTTACTACCCGTAATATAGAATTTACTACTCGCAACATAGAATTTGCTACCCATAATATAGAATTTGCTGCCTACAATAAAGAATCTGCTGCCCCTAACATAGAACCTGCTACCCACAATAAAGCATCTACTACCCGAAATATAGAACCTGCTACCCGTAATAAAGGATTTACCACCCGAAATATAGAATTTGCTGCCCCTAACATAGAATTTGTTGCCGACAATGAAGAATCTACCAGTCGCAATATCCCTAGCATTCAACCTTTAGAGCAAGGCATTATCTTTATAGCGGACAATAGGGGCGTTGTCGCGGCTTATGAGAGCCATTACGGCAGGCGTATCTGGACAAATGATACTAGTTTTCAAGCGAATGAAGAGATTTTTGCTCCTCCCGTATTATTACTCCCCTCTCACCTCCCTTTAAAGAAGTATGCTCAAAATTTAAAGAATAAGACTCAAAATTTAAAGAATAATTCCCCACAACGTTCCGCTAACCAAAGTAAAACCCCTATAAACACCCCTCAATCAGCTAAAAAGACTTTTAAAAGAGAGCTAGGAGAACTACCCACACTAAAGGGAATGGTTATTTTAGCAAGCACAGCAGGAACTATTGCAGCACTCAATGCTGAAACAGGTGCCCCATTATGGACCTTTGCTATCACAAACCAAGAGGCACGGTTTAAAGATCTAACCGATGGCGTAAGAAGTGCAATGAACGTTGGTAACTTTTTACCTACGGAACCGGGACATGAATTAGCACTCGTAACTCATCTAGGAAAGGGACAATTATTTTCATCATGGGGAACAGCATATTGCGATTTTAATCTTAAAGGACTATTCGTAAGCTCCCTTGCAAAAGGTAAATTTTATACAGCACAAGCAGATTTGCAAGTGCTAGCCCTCTCAACAGAAGGTACCTTTTATACCATTCGTTTTATAAAAACCGACTTAGCAGATTTTGCTTGCGATGTGACCATTTTTACCCAACGACAAAAAGCCACCTTCCTAAGCTCTCCCGTCCTCGGTGATTTTAATTTAGACGGCGTAACCGATATCCTCATCGCCTCACGACAGGGAGAACTTTTTCTTATCAATGGTAAAGATGGAGAAAATCTCGTTCCACCCCTTGCATTAGGCTACGCATTGACCGCTACGCCCGCCGTAGGCGATATAACAGGCGATGGCAATTTAGAAATAGTCCTAGCTGGCGAAAATGGCACAGTCACCGTTTTATCTCTCTATACCACACCACAAAACGCTTTCAAACCATACCAGCATTTAAGTAAAATGTTTCTAAAAGATACCTACAATCATAATTAATCATAATTGCTCATAACAATGGTAAAGATGGAGAAAATCTCGTTCCACCCCTTGCATTAGGTTACGTATTAACCGCTACGCCTACCGTAGACAATATAACAGACGATGGTAATTTATAGAAATAGTCCTAGCTGGCGAAAATGGCACAGTCACCGTTTTATCTCTCTATACCACACCACAAAACGCTTTCAAACCATACCAGCATTTAAGTAAAATGTTTCTAAAAGATACCTACAATCATAATTAATCATAATTGCTCATAACAATGGTAAAGATGGAGAAAATCTCGTTCCACCCCTTGCATTAGGTTACGTATTAACCGCTACGCCTACCGTAGACAATATAACAGACGATGGTAATTTATAGAAACAGTCCTAGCTGGCGAAAATGGCACAGTCCCCGTTTTATCTCTCTATACCACACATCACAAAACATTTTAAAACCATACCAGCATTTAAGTAAAATGTTTCTAAAAGATACCTACAATCATAATTAATCATAATTGCTCATAACAATGGTAAAGATGGAGAAAATCTCGTTCCACCCCTTGCATTAGGTTACGTATTAACCGCTACGCCTACCGTAGACAATATAACAGACGATGGTAATTTATAGAAGCAGTCCTAGCAGGCGGAAATAGCACAGTCACCGTTTTATCTCTCTATACTACACATCACAAAACATTTTAAAACCATACCAGCATTTAAGTAAAATGTTTCTAAAAAATACCTACAATCATAATTAATCATAATTACTCATAACTAGCCACAATTAATAATCATAATTGAAATAATTGAAAAATTCGCCATACGTTCCTAAACAAAAAACTGCTTCCCTTCCCATTCTCATAACCATGAAAGACGAACTTTACAAATATAATGCTCCCAAACTAGGCAGTTTTAAATTTGACCACGAAACAGCCCATGTCTTCAATAACATGGCAAAACGTTCTATTCCTTTTTATGAGGAAGTCCTAGAAATGAGCGTTGCAACCCTACTATTTCACCTAAAAGAGCTTCTAGCTTCAGCAGAGGGTTCAAAACTCATCCATTCTCCCCTAAAATGGTGGATGTATGACCTAGGATCATCGACGGGCAATTTTCTAATTGCCTTTACAAAATTACTCCCCACCCTAAAAGATTATTCTACGTGGAAAGACAAATTTCATCTACTAGGACTTGACAATGCACCCGCTATGAACGAAGTGGCACGTAAAAATAGCCTAAATGCCCTCTCTAGGGTAAAAGAACATAAAGATCACCTTATCCCCATAATGCCTACGTTTGCTGAAGCAGACCTTAAAACATTTAATTTCCCAAAACAAGCACAGCAACACATCACAAGCGTCATTTTACAGTATACTTTGCAATTCATTGCACCTAAGTACAAATTGCTACTTTTAAAAAAAATTCATGCTGCACTCATAGAAGGCGGAATGTTACTTATCAGTGAAAAAGTAGCCGAAGAACCTAACCATATAGAAAAATCCTTTACCACTTCATACGAAACATTTAAAGAAAAACAAGGGTATAATTCCCTAGAAATTGCTAGAAAACGCCGAGCACTTAAGAACGTTCTTACGCAACTCACGTTAAATCAATTAAAGACCATGCTAGAAGAAGCAGGTTTTGAAACTCCTATCATTCTCTTTAAATGGTACAATTTTACAACCTTACTAGCCCTTAAAAAATCCCCGCTCTAGTCTAATAATCACCTACTATAAATAAGATTTTAAGTTATTTATTATAAATAAGATTTTAGAATTATTTATTATAAATAAGACCCCAGCAAAGCTATTTTAATGATACAATAGCTTTATTCTTTAGTGATATAGTAGCTTTATTCTTTAGTGATATAGCAGCTTTAATAATATAAATTAAACGAATTTATATTATTACGAATTAAATAAAATATAATAGCCTCTTTCATTTTCATACCCAACATCGCTCTTTTCAGCAAAGCCAATCAATCTCTTTTTAGCAAAGCCAATCAACTTCTTTCTAGCAAAGCTAATCCATCTCTTTCTAGCAAGCTTCTACTCATATAATTATAATTTGCAGTGAATATCCCCTTTCAACTTGCAAGAAAATTTTCACATTTCCTAGAGCCTCATTCAGATTTTCCTACCACCCGTAGTGTTTCACAAAATCTTTCACATACTAGCTCTGAAAATGCTTCTCAAAGTGTATTTTCTGATTTTGTCTTAGAAAATTTTGCCTTAGGAAAGCACGAACACCAGTTTTTTGAAAAAGCATTCCTTAAAGAACAGTCTCTACTGAGAGATTATAAGGACTTTTACGCCCAATTATTCCAATTAGTCAAATTACTACAAACACTCCCTCCCACAGAGCTTAGCTTAGCAGAAGACCTTATCTCTATCAAATTTACACATAGTCAAATACCGAAAACAGAGAAAATAGGAGAAACTCAGCAAACAAAGAAAATAACAGAGAGTACGGAAATGGTTAGCCAATTGATAAAAGGGCTTATCCCATGGCGTAAGGGTCCGTACAAACTATTAGGGCATTTAATAGAAAGTGAATGGAAAAGTCATCTAAAATGGCAACGGCTAGAAGCAGAGATCTTACCTTTTTCTAAAGATAAATGTATAGTAGACGTTGGGGCTAATAATGGCTATTTTATGTACAGATTGTTAAATTCTCAGGCAAAATGGGTGCTAGGATTGGAGCCTACGCTTCGTTACGTTGCCCAATACGACCTTATCCGTGCTTGCTTGAGTACTAGTAGTACTGCTATTTCTCTAGCAAATACTACGAGCAGTTCCTCCACGAATACCACAAGCAGTTCCTCAACGAATAACACAAGCATTTCTTCCACAAATACCACAAGCAGTTCCTCCACGAATAATATTAGCAGTTCTTCTATAAATAATACGAGTATTTCCTCCACAAATGAAGCAATCCTTAATAATCATCAGCTTTTATTATTAGGGTATGAAGATCTAGTTTACTTAGAGAATCGCACTGATATTATCTTGTTACTTGGCATTTTATACCATCATCCCAATCCCCTTCATATTTTAAGATTAACCCATCGTTCGCTTAGAAAAGGGGGGAAAATCTTAATAGACTGTGAAGGCATTTCTCATCATGAAAACGTAGCATTATTTCCCAAACGCACTTATACGGGTAAACGGGGATTTTGGTTTTTACCTACGAAAGACGTTCTTTTATCGTGGTTGCGTCGAACGGGATTTAATGATATAACTATTTTTTATGAAAGCCCATTAGAAACGACTGAACAACACCGCACTTCATGGTCTCCTACTTCTTCACTCTCAGAAGGATTGGACCCAAAAACCGAACCACTTAAAACCATAGAAGGCTATCCCCCGCCTATTCGCTATTACGTTGCTGCTTATAAATAATCCCTATAATCCCTATAGATGATAGTTTACTCGTAATATAGCTCCCCCGCAACCTCGTAATCACCTGTAATAGCCTTGTAATCGCCCGTAGTAGCCCTATAATAGCCCGTAGAGTAGCCTAATCGCCCATAGTAGCCTTTATAGTATATAGGGGTAATAATCCCCGCCGTTAAGTAGCCTATATCCCCGTATTAGCCCTATATCCGCCCGTAAGTAGCCTTTATATATATAAGCCTTATAATCGCCTGTAATCGCCTGTAATTGCCTTATAATCGCCTTGTAATCGCTTCGTCATAGCCCCGTAATAACCTCCTAGTATTCTTATTCCATCTCAATTCTCTTGTTTAGTTTCTCTCCGCTACATCTACTCATTCATGGCTTATCACTTCTAAACACCTTTCAGCAATTTATTTAGCTAAATACACCTATATAAATACTATATTCCCTAAATGGCTAGCGATAAACTTTCCTCTTTACTGAAAAATGAAAAAATAACTCCGATGATGGAGCAATATTACAGTTTTAAGAAACTTCATAGCGATAAATTTGTATTTTTTCGCCTAGGCGACTTTTACGAACTTTTTTTAGACGATGCCATAGAAGCCTCCAAATTACTATCACTGACCCTAACGCAACGAAGTGGCTATCCCATGTGCGGTATTCCCCACCATCAGCTCTACGTTTACACAGCCAAACTAATAGAACAAGGTAGAAAAGTAGTGGTGGTGGATCAAAACGAAGCACCCGCCTCTGAAAAACCACCCGAAACGCTAAAAAAACAGGGTAAATTACCTCACAAAATAGTTAAACGCGAAATAAGTGAAATTTTTACTCCCGGCACTACCTATGAATGGAATACGCTTTCTACTAAAGAAAATAATTATCTACTGGCTCTCACCGCAAAAACAGAAGACTTTTTCCTACTACCTATCTGGATAGCTTGTATCTTAGACGTCTCTACAGGCGAAGTAGAGATTATCAATTGGGGACGTTCTAGTGAACGTTCTATTGTGGAAAAGGTGGTCGCGATGAATATTCGTGAAATTTTATTAGATGAGGCTATTCTCACGGATTCACTCAAAAAACTGCTAAAAGACCGTAATGATCTACTGGTTATCAATCAATACCCCGCACATCATGCAGATCCTTTAGATATCCAAACATTAGAAAAAGAGTTGCAATCCTATTATAATAACGTCTCTTCTCCCGAATTATTCTTATTTTCACTTAAAAAAGAGTGGGGACTCTTACCTACTCATCCTAGTAAAAAAGACCCCTTATCCAAGTTTAAAGAAGCTAGAGAATCTGTAAAATCTGAAGAATTTAAAGAATCTAGAGAATCTAAAAAAGGGCTTAAAAAAGAACATTATACGGAAACCTCACCGCTAAAAGATTACCACTCATACCTTACTATTTTAGTAAGGCTTCTTCATTACGCAGGAAAAGAACAACGCCGCACCCTCAAACACCTTAAAATTCCTACACTTACCCATAGTCATGATTATCTCATGCTAGATGCTATTGTTATTAAAAACTTAGAATTATTTAGAAATAACTACGATGATTCGTCCACGCATACTCTAGTAGGAGCCTTAGATAAGACGCAAACAGCTATGGGCGCACGACTATTACGTCGCATTGTCATGCACCCCTTAGCAAGAAAAGAGACGATAGAAGAACGTTTAGATAGAGTCTCGTGGTTTTACACCCATCCGCTATTTTTAGAAACCCTTAGAAGCCAACTTAAAAAGGTTCAAGATATTGAACGTTTAATTGGTCGCTTAGGAATGGGAAAACTTAATCCTAAAGAACTTCGCTCACTGAGTCACTCACTTAGCCTTATAGGGAGGATTTTTCAAAGTTTTAGCACAGAAGACCCTAGTACCCCTGAAAATTCTTCCAATAAATCACCGCTAAGCTCCTCTTCAGAAAATCCACCTTCAGATAATTCCTCCGCAGAAAATCCGCCTTCAGATAATTCCTCCGCAGAAAATTCATCTGCAAGTTCAGAAGAAACCACTAAGAATTCAAGCAATTCACCGTCAAAACTAAAAGAAACGATTGAAAACTCACCTTCAGATAATGCTGCTACACTATCAGCAGAAACAAGTCATTTTTTAAAAACAGTTTCAGGCTTCGATCAAGCTCAGTTTAAGCACCTTTCAAGCGACTTTTTTTGGGATGGTGAAGGATTTTACAACTTAAAGCAGTTTTTATATTCAGAAAATGCTAATCATCACCAGAACGGTGAAAATGCTACCCATCACCAGAACGGGGAGAATACTACTCATCAGAACGGTGAGAATATTGATCATCATCAGAATGGTGAGAATATTAATCATCAAAATAATAAAAATTCTACTCATCAGAACGACGAAAATGCTAAAATCTCGTTTTTTGAGCAAACTTATCAATTCTTTAAAAAAATAACGGATGCTATCAATAAAACGCTTTTAGAAGACCCCAATAATGATTTCATGGAAGGCGGGGTTATCTGTGAAACGGCGAACGAAGCCCTTAATGCCCTCCATCAAACAAAACGCAAATTCAATCAAAAATTGACCGTACTCTGGAATAATGAAAAACAGAAAACGGGGATTCAAAGTCTTAAACTCAAATTTACGGACAATCTCGGGTATTTCTTTGAAGTTACCAAATCTCAATTAGCTTCAGTCCCAAGTTACTTTCAAAGGAAACAAACGTTAATGGGTGGAGAACGTTTTGTAACGGCAGAATTATTAACATTGGAGAAGAGTACACGTGAAAACACAGCTCAAATAGTAGAACTAGAACGTAAACTCTATTATGAACTCATCGAAGGACTTCAAGATCATATCGCTGTTTTCCAAAAAATAGCCGCAGCTATAGGCTATTTAGATATCTGGAGTACTTTTGCTTATTTAGCACTCAAGTACAGGTACACACGCCCTACTTTTATAAACAATAAAAACCTCACGTATAGTGAAGGACGTCATCCCGTCATAGAACAAATAGAACAAGAGCCTTTTGTTGCCAATTCGCTTTCCATGAATAAGGAGACGAGCGTCCTTCACATCATTACAGGGCCCAATATGGCAGGAAAATCAACTTTTCTCAGGCAAACAGCACTCTTAGTGATCATGGCACACATGGGCTCTTTTATCCCCGCAAAATCCGCCCAATTTCCCGTCCTCGATAGAGTTTTCACCCGAATAGGCTCTAGTGATAGACTCTCAAAGGGAGAATCCACATTTCTAGTGGAAATGAACGAAACAGCCGAAATTCTTAACAATGCTACACATAATAGTCTTGTGATTATGGATGAAATAGGACGTGGAACCAGTACGTACGATGGACTTTCTATTGCTTGGAGTGTCTTAGAATACCTCACGCAAACACCCCAAAAACGTCCCTACACGCTCTTTGCCACCCATTATCATGAAATTACCGAAATTTCCCACCTCACCACGGGTGTTGAAAACTACACCCTCAATATTAAAGAAGAAGGAACACGACTCCTTTTCCTAAGGCGCGTGGTGAAAGGATGTGCTGGCAAATCATACGGTATTCACGTCGCACGACTTGCCGGACTTCCACAAGCGGTTATTCTCAAAGCAAAAGAACGCCTACGCTATTTTGAAAGATTGGGCTCTTCAAAAGATCTCACCCTAAAACAAACACCACTGCTCTCTTCTCATGACGAATTGAATGAACTAGAAGCCAAACTTGAAACCGAACGCGATTTCAATCTCAAATTGAAGAATTTTTTGAACCAATTGGATATCAATAAACTTACCCCCCTTCAAGCCATGCAAAAACTAGAAGAATTGCAACGAAAGTTTAAAAAATAAGCCTTTTTAGTCAATGCTTAAAAAATAAGCCTTTTTAATGAATGTTTAAAAAATAAGCCTTTTTAATGAATGTTTAAAAAATAAGCCTTTTTAGTCAATGCTTAAAAAATAAGCCTTTTAGTGAATGCTTAAAAATTGAAACTTTTTAGTGAAAATTTAAAAATTGAGCGTTTTTAGTGCGTGTTCAAACTCTAAGAATTGTAGCAAATATTTAAATGTTCTGCATTGCAGCAAATGGCTTATATTTTTAAGTCGTTACAATGCTCCCTCACGTTCTCCTTGAATGACGTGCTCTAAGAAAGCGTCCGATTGCAAGAAGCGTTCGGCTACTTGCTGGATATCCCGTCCCGTAAGTTTATCCAAATCCGCTATTTTTCGTTTCCATTTGAGATAGTGCATGCCGTATAGTTCATAAAGCGTTTCTAATGTGGCGTGATAGGATGAAGAAAGGGCATTGACCATAAATGTTGCACGAATAGCATCTTTTGCAGATTGTAATTTCTGCTGTGAAAGCGGGTAACGCTTGAGTTTAGCTATCTCTTTTAAAAATGCTTCTCGCATAAATGGACCCTCATCTTTTGCTTCTTTTCTAAGTGCTGCGTAAAAAATAAGTGCACCAAAATCTCTTTCCGTATGCGAATAACAACCTAATGAATACGCACGTCCACCTAAATTTTCTCCATTTTTACTAAAATTTGCACTTCTAAGCTGAAATAATGCACCACTCATCCCAGAAAGATGGTGCTTGATAACAGAAATAGCTAAAGAACGCGGATCTTTCAAAGATGCCGTGCGAAATCCCAATTTATAATGTGTTTCATGTGCCGTTGGATCTTGAATCTCTATAAAACGCCTGCTGGGTGGTTCCATTCTAAGCGAACTCAATTTATATCGTGGATAAGCTAAATTTAGTACTCCCCCTGCCTTTATTTCCGTCTTCAGCTTTGGTATTTTTAGCATCCTTGCTATCTTTAGCATTTTTGGTATTTTTGGCATTTTTAAGAATAAATTCTTAAAATCTTCCACTTCATCAGGGCGAATATCTCCTTTGATAGAAACAACGGTATTGCTATCCGTACAAAACGTCTCCCGTAGTTTATTCACTAAAAGCGGCGATGTTTGCTCTAACGTACTCTCACTTCCTTTAATAGGCATAGCATAGGGTGTTTTTTCATAAAATGCCTTATTAAATCCAAGTACTGAAAGTCGTTCTAAGCTTTCTTGATCTTTACGAATATGAAATTTGAACTCCTTCTGTTCTTTCCTCACCTCTAAAGCCTTAAAATCACCCCTACATAAAACACTTTCTAAAATATCCCTAACTAGTGAATGTTTCTCTTTAAGATAGGAAAGCATCAAACAAAACGAGGATGAACCTGAAGAAGTCCCGTAATCAATGGCATGGACTTTAAAAAGTCTATGAAGTGCCTTTTTAGAGTACCTATTATTGGAAGAGAAGAGTAGCCTACTTAAAAGTGCAAACGCACCGTAAGGAATATTTTTTAATCCAGTTTCTGCTAAAATATCTCTAAACGTGGCATTGCCATAAAATCCTAGCTCTTTACGTCCCAGATCTCCACGTCCTAGCTCTTTACGTCCCAGATCTCCATGTCCTAGATCTTCACGTCCTAGATTTCCATGTTCTAAATCACTGTGTCCTAGATCTCCACGTCCTAAATATTCACCTTCAAAAGCCTGTCCCCCTTTAAATCTCACCACCAATGAAACTTTAGGAAGCAACGTCTTCTGCTCTTCCATAAAAACAACCCCATTTCCAAGCACACTGCGTACATTACGCATACTCTTTCTTGGCTTCTTCTGCTGCGATAGCACCGTCCGTTGCACCGCTTTCTTATCAGTACTTTTTCTAACAGGTGGCTTTACTACAATATGATCAAGAGTCTTCATTCTATCTTGTAGTACCGTTTGATATTTCATCGCTTGGGGACGCACGTTTGCAATAAGTGCTAAAGCGGGAGCGGAAGTTTTATCCAAATAAGCTAAATTTGCCTTATTCTCCAAATGAGCTAAATTTGCCTCATTATTAGCAGATGCTCTCTTTTTTATTTCATTGACCTTATCAACTTCATTGATTTTATCGGTTTTATTAGCTTCATTGCCTTTATTAGCCTCATTAGCTTTAGCAGTTTCGCTGGTCTTATTAACTTTATTAGCTTCACTGGCTTCATTGGCTTTATCAGTTTCACTGGTTTCATTGGTTTTATTAGATTTATTCGTTTTACTGGTTTTATCAGTTTCTTTGACGTTCTTAGCATTTTCTGTATTTTTCTTACCCCCATCCATTTCAATCGCCGTACTGGTCGTAGTCGCCGTACGAGATGATGTACGAGATGAAATAGCTGCACTAGCCGTACTAGCCATATTATCTGCACTATTATCATCCGTGCGGGCTGAAATAGCTCTGCTATCTGCACTAACACCCTCATCAGATGACGCAGGTTTTAATACCGTGAGTTTATAAGGAGCGTTTAAGAGATAGCGTTCTACTCCATTTAGCATCTCAGAAAGTGTGAGGGTTTTTACCTTTTTTAAGTATTCTAACGGATAACAACTTGTCCCCGTGGCATAAAGCGATGCGGCTATATTTCCAGCACTTTCTAGCAAATATTCCCGTTCATCTATCATTTCCTTAATAGCTTCATTTTGAAGTCCATCTAATAGCTCTTGAAGTGAGCGAATTTTACTACGCTTCGAACTCACCTTTACTTGTGAGAGCATTTTAAGAGTTTTTGAAATTTCTACTGAAATACGCTTGATGTGATCATCTAGAGATGTTTTACTTTTATCCG
>CAXARH010000011.1:0-26041 GCA_963971285.1 Astropecten irregularis | reverse complement strand
TCTCTTAACGCTTAGAATCACTAGAGAGTATTTCATGGGAAACGCATATAAACATATGTTGTTCCCATGAAATGTTTCTTCAGTATATCGGGCGGGGGCGGTCGGAGCAGTCGGGGTGGTCGAATCGGGGGAGGGGCTATTCTGATGGGGCGGTCGGGCAGGTCGAATTAAGGGGTGTGCTTTTTTAATAAGGCATTTTCCTAATAAGACAGTCTGGGCGGGGCGGTCGAATCGGGAGAAGGGCTTTTTTAATAAGGTATTTTCCTGATAAAAGACGGTCAGGACAGTCGGGGTGGTCGAATCGGGGAGGGACAGTCTGGGCGGGGTGGTCGAATTAAGGGGTGTGCTTTTTTGATGAAGCGGTCGAATCGAGGGGTGTGCTTTTCTGATGGGGCTTCCAAATCAGGAAGGACGTGCTTTTTTTAGCGATTCGTTCTGAGGCAGGGCAAACGACGTGTTAAGGAAGGACGACGAGTCGACAGGGTCGTTGTTCTGGGGGGGTTATGGTGTATATTTATCGTTATGGGGGGTTATTAAATGTTGTTGAACGCCTTTCGGAGAAGGTGTAAAATACAGTTGCATATTGTATAGTTTCAAAGTGATTTTTATTATAGTTTAGGTCTTATATACAGTAGGTAATTCCATTTTATTAACGAGTTTATGACACTTTTTTATTGTACTTTTAAAAAAAGCCAACTTTTTATTAAGTCAAGCTTTTTTTTACGCTATTTAAGTAAATTAAACTTTTAAGTATTTTAGTAATAAATTTTGCAATTGTAATAGTATTTTGTTTTTCTATGGTTTTTTATAATGCGTAAAAAAATTCTGCCTTATTTATTGAGTCTTCCTGCATTACTAGTAACAATTGGGATTCTTATTCCGTTTGTATCGGCAGTCTATTATTCCATGCAGCGTTATAATATAGCATTTCCTGCTACTCGCGGATTTATTGGACTAGGCAATTATATAGAGTTTTTTAAAGATCCTTCTTTTTTTAATACTCTCTATATTTCCCTGATGTACACTTTTCTTACTATATTTCTAGAACTTTTACTAGGAATGTTAGTGGCGTTGCTTTTGGTGAAGACCACCCGTATCAATAAAATTATCAGTGTAATGTTGATTATTCCACTAATGATAGCACCTACTATTGCTGCACTTATGTGGAAATTGATGACGAATCCCAATTTTGGTATTCTTAATTACATGTTGATTCTGATGAACATTGAGGATTTCAATTGGGCTTCTGACCCTAATACAGCTCTTTTTACGGTAGTTTTGATAGATATATGGGTTTATACGCCTTTTATGATGATATTGATCTTGGCGGGACTTCGTTCTCTTCCCAAACAGTCTTATGAAGCCGCACGTTTAGATGGTGTTCCCAGTATTATTGTTTTTTTTAAGATCACTATTCCTTTACTAAGTCCTTACATTATTACAGCACTCCTCTTTAGAATGCTCGATTCTATCCAGCAATTCGATATCATTTATGCCATGACACAAGGAGGTCCAGGTGATAAATTGATGGTTTTTCAAGTACAAGCCTACCTCGAAGCCTTTACTTTTACGAATATTGGTCGTTCTACGGCCCTTTTAATGGTGTTATGGGCTATTACATTCGTGCTGAGCAATCTTTTTGTTAAACAATGGCTTAGACTTCGTTCTCGTAAGGTTGCAACTTAGTCATGCGGGGATAGAAATACGCGGGGATAGAAATATAAGGTAGTAGTATAGATATAAGGGAATTTGTCATAATAAGGTAATAAATAGAACTTAAATATAAAATAATTTGTAATAATAAAGCAATAAGGCAGTAAAGCAATAGAGAATAGAGAATAGATATAAAGTAATTTGTAATGATAATGAGGCAATCTGATAAATAAACGGAACCTTTTTACTTATATGGAAAAATGCACCCATCTAATACCTATATTTATTAAAAAAACTCTCACTTAATACCCTCATTTATAAAAAAACTCCTACTTAACGCTCTCATTTGTTTAAAAATATTCCCATCTACTACCCACAATTGTTAAAAAAACGCCTACTTAATACCTTCATTTATTAAAAAAACTCTCACTTAATGCTCTCATTTGTTTAAAAATATTCCCATCTATTACTCACAATTGTTAAAAAAACGCCTACTTAATGCCCTCATTTATTAAAAAAACTCTTATTTAATGCTCCTATTTGTTGAAAAGAAATTAAATTAAAGCGGATTTATCTAACCATGAAATTAGTCATGAATTTTTTTACGAGCAAGGTTTTTATTACGTTGGGAAAAGCAATCTTGCTACTTCTTATCTGTACTTTCTTCATATTTCCATTACTCTGGGTGGTGAAGATGTCCTTTCAAGAGAATAAAGAGATTTTAAAATTTCCACCAACGTTTTTATTTAAACCCACACTTTACAATTATAAAGCGATTATTTTAGGAAATTTTGAAAGTGAGGTGGCTAGTTTAGAGCTTAATTATATTAGAAATATCTTTAATAGCTTTATCCTAGCGTTTTTTTCGGTTGTGGTATCCCTTATTTTAGGTATTCCAGCATCGTATGCGTTTGCACGGTACAAATTTCGTTTGGGTGAAAACATAGCTTTTACTTTACTAAGTTTTAGATTTGCACCGCCTTTATTGGTTTTATTGCCACTTCTCTTTTATTTTCAAAAACTTAATCTCTACGATACCTATATTGGACTTATTTGGGTCTATCAATTGATCACACTTCCGTTAATTTTATGGATTGTTCGTGGTTATTTTGAAGATCTTAACCCTGAAATTGAAGATGCTTATCGTATAGATGGTCATAGTTGGCTTGCAATGTTCTTTAAGATATCCATTCCTCTAGCCAAACCGGGTATTGCGGCTGCCACATTACTTGCATTTATCTTTGCATGGAATAATTTTATTTTTGCCTTAATATTGGGTTCTTCAGATATTCAACCCGTAACAGTAGGGGCCTTAGCGTTTATTACCGCTTCAGGCATCAATTATGGGCAAATTGCGGCGGCACTTATTTTTTCTATTATTCCTACTCTTGCATTGACTATTTACGCTCAACGTTATATCGTCCAAGGACTTTCTCTAGGGGCTATAAAGGGATAGAGCATATATAAGGGGATAGGACATAATTTGCGGGCTATATAGAGACTGATACAGGCTATTTATAAAGGAATAAGCATAAATTTACGGGCTTAAAGACTGAAACACGGAGCTATAAAGAGATAAGAGCATATATTTGCGGGCTATATAGATATATAGATGAATACAGGCTATTATAAGGGAATAAGCATATTTACACACGGGCTATAAAGAGATAAGAGCATATATTTGACTTATAAAGACTGAAATAAGGTATACCGATTAAAAAAACCAGTTATAAAGTAATAAATCTATCCAGCAAAAGTGGTAAAGCGTGAGATATCTTGATATTCTACTGCCCTGCTACTTCAATGCTCTTAATACTCTATAATGCTCTGAAAGAATAGAAATAGTAACAAATTAAAAGTAGCAATTGCTTAAAAAATGTATAAAAGTTCTAGTAACTTTAAAAATAAAAAAGAAATAAAAAAGAATAGTCAAAAGAATAGTTGAAAAAATAGTCAATTGCTAAAAAAGTGAATAAAAAGATAGTTTTTTTAATGAGTGTTCATCTTTATAAAACAAACCAAAATATTATCCTTATAAAACAAACCTAAGTGTTATCCTTATAAAATAAATCTAAGTATTCATCTTTGTAAAATAAACTGAAATATTATCCTTATAAAATAAATCTAAGTGTTATCCTTGCAAAATAAACCTAAGTATTTATCTTTATAAAATAAAACGAAGTGTTATCTTTGTAAAATAAGCTGAAGTATTATAATAGCTATGAGTTATATAGAATTTAAGAGCGTTGGCAAGAAATTTAGTGGAAAAGCTTTATTTGAAGATCTGTCTTTTTCAGTTGAGAAGAAGGAAATTGTTAATATCTGTGGTCCTACTGGATGTGGGAAATCGGTGATATTGAAACTTCTCTCTGGGGTGGAGAAAGCTGATTCGGGTGAAATTTGCATTGATGGCGTCAATGTTTTAGAGCAGAACTTTCGTGAACGTAATTTAGGGGTTGTTTTTCAAGAGTTTTCACTTTATCCCCATTTTTCGTGTTTTGAGAACATTGCTAGTCCGCTTCGTGCCAAAAAGTTACCAAATGAAGAGATTCGTGAACGTGTCAATCGTACAGCAGAGCTTCTTAAAATAGATAGAGTCCTCTCGCATCTTCCTAAGGAGATGTCTAATGGGCAGAAACAACGCACGGCTCTTGCACGAGCATTGGTGAAAGAGCCTGCTATTCTCTTTTTTGACGATCCGCTTAAAAATGTTGATGCTAAGCTTAGTTATGAAATGCGTTTAGAAATTCCGCATATATTGAGGACATTTGATTGTACGGCGTTTTATATTACGCAGGATTTTAAGGAAGCGATGGCACTTGGCGATAGAATCCTTGTTCTCATGGAAGGTCGTGTGATGCAATTGGACACTCCGCAAAGAATTTACGAAGAACCTGTGAACCTGAAGGTTGCTAAATTTTTTGGTGATCCTACTATCAATCATTTTACTATTCCTGCACCCACTTTTAAAAAAGGGGAGGTTATTTTAGAGCTTTTTAATAGAAAAATAAGGTATTCCAAGTTAAAGTTACCTTCTATAAAAGAAGAAGTAATAGTGGGATTTCGTCCTGAAGATGTAGAGCTTACGGCAAAACCTTCACGGCGAACGTCTTCTAGTATTCCTATGCAAGTCCTCTCATGTACCCCTCTCAATGTTCGCTACATTTTTCTTCTTAAGAGTGCTGAAGGAGATGAGATTTTTGTAAGTGTGCCTGAATATATAGGGCAAACGTTTAAGGATCTTAAAAAGCTCTACGTATCCTTTTCAGAAAAGAATCTTTATTTCTTCAATGCCCGTACAGGAGATAGGATTGCTCTCAATTCTAAAACCCCTAAAAAAGCTAGCAAACCCTCTAAAAAGACTCCCCTTAAAAAGACTAACAAACCCTCTAAAAAGACTCCTCCTAAAAAGGCTAACAAATCCTCTAAAAAAGCTCCCAAAAAGACTCCTCCTAAAAAAACTCAACGTACTGCTGCTAAAAAGAGCAAATAATCCCCATTATAAATCATCCCATTAACAAATAACGCTACTACGAATAATTCTTAAAAAGACTAACAAATCTCCTAAAAAGACTCAACGTACTGCTGCTAAAAAGAGCAAATAATCCCACTATAAATGATCAAATAATCCCACTATAAATGATCAAATAATCCTATTAACAAATAATTACTTCTATAAATAACCCTATTAGCAAATAAATTCTTTTAGAAAAAACCTTCCAAAAGTAAAAAGAGTGTGAGTTTTAGAATATGACATATATTGAAATTAAGAACTTAACAAAAATTTATAGGCGCTTCAAGCATCAACCTGTTATAGCAGTCAAAGATCTTGATTTAACGATAAAAAAGGGTGAAATTATTGCATTATTAGGGCCGTCGGGATGTGGCAAAACTTCTATTTTGCGAATGTTAGCAGGATTTGAGAATATTACGGAGGGAAAATTTTTTTTAAATGGCAAAACGATGAATGATCATGAGCCTAAAGATCGTAATATTGCTATGGCATTCGAAGGGTACGCACTCTATCCTACCCTTACCGTGTACGAAAATATTCGCTTCTCTTTGATCCGTAAACGGGCAAATAGAGACGTTAAAGCCGATGAACAAAAATTGGCAGAAATTATTGAAATTTTAGAACTCAAACCTATTTTACACCAATATCCCGCAACTCTTTCATCGGGCGAACAGCAAAAAACAAGTTTGGCTCGCGCCTTTATAAAAAATAGTGCCCTATGCTTATTGGATGAGCCACTATCTCAATTGGAATCTTCAGTCCGTATTAAACTTAGAGCACGTATTAGAGAATTTCTTACGCGTTATAATATGACTTGTGTCATCGTCACACATAATCAGAGCGATGCAATTGCTCTAGCAGATAGAGTGGCTGTAATGAATGAAGGCGAACTTATGCAATATGGTAGCATTGAAGAACTTAAGAAAAAACCAAGTAATCTCTTCGTCGCAGGATTTATTGGACAGCCCCCTATGAATTTGCTTCCTGCTTACGCCAAATATAAGGAAACTACACTCGAACTTAAATTATTGAGTGCTGAAAAGAAACATGTCTGGACGTTGCGTAAAAAATGCCGTCTCAAAGGTGAAATTCGTAAAAAACTCGCTAGTAATGAGGTCGTAATGGGGATTCTACCTCATCGTGTAGCCCTTAGCCAACTTAAAAAACAGTCTTCACTGGCTACTCAAGCAACAGTTCTTTCCAATCAGTGGATGGGCGACCAAAGTGATATTATGTTATCTATCAGTGGGGTTAGACTCATAGCACTACGCTACGACGCTCTTCCCGCCAAAGTAGGCGAAAAAGTAACGCTTGCTATTTCTAATGAAGAACTCCATTTATTTGAAAAAGATGGAGGAAAAGCAATTGTTCATGCTCTTGTTTAATTCGCTTAATTTGTTTAATTTGCTTAGTTTTCTTAATTTGTTTAGTTTATTTAGTGCTTATATTACTTGCTATGTTAAAATTGGGATAGAGGCGTTCTAAATAATACTATTAGGATACTAAGGGTACTAAGATACCATTAGGGTCGTTATAATACATATAGCAGAACATTGCAAATATTATCAGAACGCACACACACTATACACCATAGCAGAACATTGAAAACACTATCAGAACGCACAACTATACACCATAGCAGAACATTATAAATGCTATCAGAGCACACACTAACGCGCATATAATACACATATAACGCAATCAGAACACAATAACACAAAATAACACAATTAGAAACAATTTTACTCCTGAAACAACGCTAAAAATCATGCTCTAATCTAATAAAGCGTGTTTTTGCAAATAATTACTTCAATTTTTTTATTAAAACGTAAGTAATTCTAATTTTATTTTGATACAATTTTGTATACACTATGGGAAAAGACATTATTATTAGTTTAGATTGCGGAACGTCTAAGATCAAGGCTCTTGCCATGACCGTACAGGGACGAACATTAGCCCATGCAGACGTTGCTAACACCTATATTATTGGGAAAGGCGGTGCGGTAGAGCAAAATTTACTTCTCACGTGGAAGAAAGTTGTACTCGTTTTCCAAGAACTTATTCATAAGATTCCAAACCTTTCTTCACGTGCACTTATGGTCACCGTGACTGGACAAGGTGATGGAACGTGGTTGATAGATAAGAAAGGAGCACCTGTGGGAAATGCCTTCTTGTGGCTGGATTCACGTGCTTCACGAATTCTCGATCAGCTCATGGCACGTAAAGTTCATCAAAAGCTTTTTCCTATTACGGGAACACATATCAATAGTTGTAATCAAAGTACCCAATTACTCTGGCTTAAAAAACATGCCCCAAGCCTCTTGAAACGTGTTCATACAGCGTTTCATTGCAAGGAATGGATTTATTATAAGCTCACAAGAGAACGAGTTTGCGATGTTAGTGAAGCTTGTTTTACATTTGGCGATTTTAGAACACTTGATTATAATGAAGATATTTTTAGAATGTTGGGCTTAAAAGACTTACGTTCTATTTTTCCACGGATTATTTCAGGTGAAACGGAATATCATCCTCTAGATAGCTCGGTTTCCAGAGCTTTAGGATTGGCGGCGGGAACACCCGTTATTTTAGGTTATGTCGATGTATCGTGTTCGGCTATTGGTGCGGGGGCGTTCGATGGTCGTAATGTGCGTTCGTGTAGCATTGTGGGAAGTACGGGCATTCATATCAAGGCTTATCCACATTATAGTAAAATGCTTCGTGAAAATGACCTCAAACGTAACCCTTCGGGATATAGTGTAGTGCTTCCACAAAAGGGAAGTGTCATGCGCTTTCAATCTAATATGGCAGCCACGCTTAATTTCGATTGGATTGCACGGGTTTTGAGTGATGGCGTGATGTCTATTTACAGAAATGACAGCATGTTTAGATCTATCAATATTCATGACTTTTTAGTAGATGTGGATAAGACGTCATGCGTGCTCAAGCTGCTAAAGTTCTCTATCATCCATACATTGATACGGCAGGTGAACGGGGTCCTTTCAATGACACGTCAGCTCGTGCCCAATTTTTAGGACTGGATCAGAGTCTTAATCATTTAGATATGCTTAGAGCGGTTTATGAAGGCGTAGGCTATGCTACACGACATTGTTATGAGGTTATGGGTAAAATTCCTAAAACCATCTATCTTTCAGGTGGTGGTTTCGGCTCTAATAGTTTTCGTAAAATTTTTTCTTCTATTCTCAATGTTCACTCGCGTAAGGTTACCCATCAAGAAACGGGAGCCATTGGAGCGGCTATCATTGGCTGTTTAGCCCTGGGTGTCTATCCCAATTTAACCGATGCTTGTAAGAAGATGATAGAACCCTATGTTGCCAGTGATAAACTTTATGGAACACCTAATGCCACGCTTGTTAAGCAATATGATAGAATGTTTAAGCTTTATAAAGAAACGATTACTGCCAATCAGGCTATTTGGAAAAAACTTGATAACGTTCATAATTAGTGGTTATTTCAGTAATATTTAACCTATACTCGGCTATAACTTTTATAGTTCCAATTTATATTCTGCTATAGCCTTTTTATTAGAACCCAATTTATATAATTTATATAATTCATACAATTCATACAATTTATACTCTGTTATAACCTTTTTATTAGAATTTACTGTATATTCTGCTATATTTTTTTTATAGTTCCAATTTATATTTTGCTATTTTTGCTATTTTTACTATTAGAGTTTATTAGTATTTGACCTAAATTATTTATCATGATGATTTTATGTTTAAGTACGTAATAAATAGAGCCTTATAGTCTTATAGTCTTATAGCTAATTTTTTTATGAGATAACTTCAGTGCGAACACCTAAAATAGCCATTATTGGCGATAATTTTATGAAACCAGAGCTTTTCGCGAAAGCGTTGCAATCCCAAGGTTTCGATTCTTCCCATTTCCGTACATTGACACTTCCGTGGCCTGATGAACCTGCTGAACATGGTTATGATAAAAATAGAGTACTCAATAAAAATTACCCCGGTATGGCTGATTTGCGGGAATATCAGGGCGATCCTGCTAAAATTTTAGCCTTTATAGGCGATGCTGAAGTATTTATCACGCATTTGGCACCGATGTCACGTGAAATGATTGGAGAGCTTAGTGAACGAGGGAATTTGAAATTGATAGGTGTTTCTAGGGGTGGTCCTACTAATATTGATATGAAAGCCTTGAAAGCGGCTCAAATCCCTATTGTGAACACTCCTGGGCGTAATGCTAGTGCTGTTTCTGAATTTACAATAGCCGCTATTTTGGTGGAAACGCGACTGATTCGTTTGGGGCATGAAGCCCTTAGAAAGGGTATCTGGCGTGGGGATTTGTATCGTGCTGATAAAACGGGTGAAGAACTTTCTGAACTCACGGTAGGCATCATTGGTTACGGGCATATTGGTAAAGATGTTACGCGGATTCTTCGTGCATTTAACACGAAATTACTGGTTTCAGACCCGTATGTTAAGCTCTGTGCGGAAGATTTAGCTTATGGCGTCAAACAGTGTGATTTAGAGACATTGCTTCGTGAAAGCGATATAGTCAATGTTAGTCCCCGTGTTACCCCTGAAACCGAGAAATTTATGGGTGCTGAGCAATTTGCTATGATGAAAAAGGGTTCTTATTTTATTAACGTTGCACGGGGCCCTCTTGTCGATTATGAAGCACTTTACGAAGCGTTAGCGTCTGGGCATTTACGGGGGGCTATGTTAGATACTTTTTCCGTAGAGCCTGCTCCTGCTGATTATAAACTCCTCAAACTGGATAACGTAACATTAACGCCGCATATTGCAGGGGCTTCAATTAAAACCATCACCATTGCAGCAGAATCGTTAGCTAAAGACGTCGCTCATTACGTTATGGGTCGTCCTTGCGAGCATTACGTGTCGTAAAAAATGCTGTGATTTGCGGGCGAAGAGGAGGGGTAGAATTAGTATGGGAGAGAAAGAAAAGAATAACGAGCAGGGATTTCGCAATTATATTAAGGGAATTCAAAAAGCAAAGGACGGGACCGAACACAGTGCCAGAACGTCTTTAGAAAACTTATTAAATGAGAAGTTTTTCTGTGGGGAAAAATATATTGACGTCATTCAGGAAGATAAAAGAGATAAGTCGGGTGCTGGAACCCCTGATTTTAAGTTTGTTAAGAATAATACCCCCTTAGGCTTTTTAGAGTGTAAAACAATAGGTGAAGATCTAGATAAAATACTTAAAACAGAGCAGATCACTAAATATCGAAGCTCAACTAATAATTTGATAGTAACAGATTATTTAAGATGGATCTGGCTTCATGAGAATAATATTGTTAAAGACGTAAGGCTCTGTGATAAAGCTTTATTAGAAGAGGATGAAATAGAACTATCTAAAGAGAACTGCAATTCTCTAGTAGGTCTTATCGATGATTTTCTAGTGATTAATGAATCTCATGAAATAAGAATAAAAAGAGATCCAAAAGAATTAGCAGAAATTCTAGCTAAATCTACAAAAGATGTGAGAAAAGAAATTGAGTTTTGTATAAAAGAAGAAATTGATAATGATACGCAAGGCAAATTAAAGGGAGCCTTTAATGTTTTTAAAGAGTCAATATTAGAAACACTCGAGGTTGATGAATTTGCAGATGCTTTTGCTCAGACTTTAACGTATTCATTGTTCCTAACCAAGCTTAGTTTAAGTGATAAAAATAATGATGTAACCTTAGAAATTAATACTGTTTCAGAGTATTTGCCACAGTCATTTGCATTCCTTAAAGACATTTTATACTTTATAGAGGGATTAAAAAAATATCCAAAAATAGCACCCTATATTAAGGTTATACTCGGTGTTATTAATCGAACTGATGAAACATATTTGAGGAGTAAATTAAAGTTTGCTAGTAGTGAGGAAAAAGATCCCTATATTTATTTTTATGAAGATTTTCTTAAAGCATATAATCCAGAGAAACGGGTTAAAGCAGGTGTTTACTATACACCTAAACCTGTTGTAAAAGCAATTATCTCAAACATTCATGCAATCCTTAAAAAAGATTTTAATCTTCCTGAGGGTTTAGCTAATAAGCAAGTTAAACTTTTAGATTTTGCCTGCGGTACGGGAACGTTTCTACTAGAAGTCTATAAGCAAATACTTAATGAATTTCCTAAAAATTCTCTGAAAAGAAAACCAATTATTGAAGAGCATATTTTAAAGAATATGTGCGGGTTTGAACTCCTTATTCCTGCTTACTGTGTTTCTCATTTGAAATTATCACAGTATTTAAGAGATAGTGCAAACTATCAATTTGGAAGTGATGAAAATGGTGAGAAAGATAATAGAGTTCAAGTTTATCTAACTAATACTCTAGAAAAGGGTAGTAAGAATATTAAGCCAGGATATAAAGATATTTTTACTGAAATAGTTAAAGAAAGTGAAAGAGCAGAAGAGATAAAAGAAGATGATAAGATTTTGGTGATAACAGGTAATCCTCCTTATAGCGGTAGCTCACAAAATAAGTTTGAATATATCGAAACTCTTATAAAGCCATATCATCCGGCTACTCTAAAAGATGGCATTAAAGAAAATTTAACTAGATGGTTATCAGATGACTATGTAAAATTTATCAGATTTGCTGAAGATAAGATGGAGAAATCGGAGAAAGGAATTGTTGGGATTATTACCAACCATAGTTTTATTGATAATCCAACTTTTAGAGCTATGAGAAAACATCTATTAAATACGTTTCACAAAATATATATTATTGATTTACATGGTAATGTAAAAAAAGAAAAAACTTCAAGGGAAGAATATAAAGATGAAAATGTTTTTGATATTCAGCAAGGAGTTGCTATATCGCTATTTATTAAAAATAGAGATATTAAAAGCAATGATCGAGGCGTGCACCATTTAGATATTTATGGGAAAAGAGAGGTTAAGTTTGAAAAACTCAATGAAGTTAAAATAAGTAATAAAAAATTTCAATTTATAACACCGCAAAAACCATTTTATTTATTTAGCCCTTTAGATGGGAAGTTGCAGACAGAATATAATAATTTTATAAGTTTAAAAGATATCTTTGTCGAATATGGTACAGGTGTTTGTAGTCAAAGAGATGAACTTGTTTATCAAAGTTCAGAAAGTGAATTGGAAAAAATATTGAAAGATTTTAGTAAATTCTCAACAGATTATACGACAAAGATGGATGAATTGAGAAAAAAATATGATATTGGAGAAGATGGGAGAGATTGGAAAATAATTTATGCAAAAAAAAATATTGATATCTTTGGCATAAAAGAAAAATACTTTCGGGAAGTTCAAGTTAAACCTTTTGACCTTAAATATACATATTATACAGATAAATCAAAAGGCTTTATTGCCTATCCTAGATACAAGTTATTTAGCAATCTAATTAAATCAGAAAAAAAAGATAATGCTAATTTAGGATTAATATTTATTAGAAATGAACAGGGTGCATCAATCTATAACCATGTATTTATTTCAAAACATATAATAGATTTACACTTACTTCGTATAGGGGCTTATTTTGCACCATTATATGTGCATGTCATACCTGAAAAAAATGTTAATGTTTCCAAGCCCAAGACTGATATGTTAGAGGAAATAATTGTAGAAAATTTTAATGTAAGTTTTAGAGAAGTGATAAAAGAAAAATACGGAGAAGTATCGCCTGAAGAAGTTTTAGGGTATATTTACGCTATCTTGCATAGTCCAACTTATAGAAAGAAATATTTTGAATTTTTAAAGATGGATTTTCCTAGAATTCCATTTAATTGTGATATAAAAGTATTTGAAAAACTGTCAAAGTTAGGAAGTGAGCTAATAGAGGTGCATTTAATGGATAAGATACCTGACTTAAAGATTGGGGAGCCATTCCCTGATAATGGAGAAGAGAATTATATAGTGGAGAAAGTGAAATATGATGAAAATGAGGAATGGCTTTATTTTAACGATACATGTTATTTTCAGGAAGTAACCCCTGAAGTGTGGAATTTTAGGATAGGACGCTATCGTGTACTAAGTGAATATCTAGAGTCACGAGAAGGCGAGGATATTACAGGTGAACTAGAGCATGTACAGAATATTATCAAAATTTTAAGTTTTAGCCTTAAGCAGATGGAAAAGATTGATAAAATTTATAGTAAGGTCGCTTAATATTTATTAGGGATAATAATAATTGTTATTACCCGCAACAAACGTATTTTTATAACAACTTAAAGTAATTTAAAATTAAGAAAATATTTGTAAGAGGATAGAAACAATAATGCTTTATGAAGATAATTCAACAGATAGACAAAAAATAATAGACACGTGTCTTAAAATGAATACAATGGGTATCAATCAAGGTACTTCAGGTAATATAAGTTTGAAAACGAAGGATGGAATGCTTATTTCTCCGTCTGGTGTAGCGTATGAAGCGATGATGACAGACGATATTGTCTTTATGGACAATGATGAGCAATCGACCGCAAAACCGGGTCGTGTGGCTTCAACGGAATGGCGCTTTCACCTAGATATACTTAAAGCTCGTAGCGATGCAAATGCCGTGGTTCATACGCATTCTATATATGCGACCATTTTAGCCATTGCTGGACTGAATATACCAGCGGTGCATTACATGATAGCAGCATCGGGTGGGGAAGAAATAGTCTGTGCTCCGTATGCTACATATGGAACGAAAGAACTTTCACAAAATGCTTTAAATGCTCTCACCAATCGACAATGTTGTCTTCTTGCCAATCACGGTGTGATAGCTATTAGTGAAACGGTAGAAAAAGCATTATGGCTCGCTAAAGAAGTTGAGGTACTCTCTCAGCAATATGTTTTTGGCATGACTTTAGGAAAGATGAATATCTTACCTAAGGAAGAAATTGATCACGTTGTTGAGAAATTTAAGGATTACGGTTTGAAATCCTAGTAAAAGCGGGGTTGGGCTGGGGCGGTCTAAAATAGGGGGAAAAGCGGGGTAGGGGGGTATAGAAGGGAGAGAACGGTTCTTTTGTAGTGAAAGCTTTCTTCCCCTTATAAAATGCCCCCCTATTGCAACCGCCCCGACCGTCCGCGACTAGCGAATTGCTCTGCCCCGGAATCGCTCCGCCCGAATCGCTCCCCCCTTTACGACCGCCCCGTCCGCGACTAGCGAATCGTTCCGCTCAGGAATCGCTTCCCCCGAATTGCTCCCCCCTCCCCCCTTACGACCGACCCCGACCGCCCCCCTGTCCCCCTAGCCTTTAATTAACAGGCTTATAATCTGGATGAGTGCCGTCAACATAGAGTTTGAGGCGTGCATAAGCACTTTTAGCAGCCTGTTCGGCGGTGGTGAACCGTTTTCCAATGTAATCGTAGACGGGATCGTTTGGATACGGAGAATTAGCCACCTGTTTATAATGGTCGCGAGCACGGATATAATTGCCTATACGAGCATAGATATCCCCTTTATAAAGCATGACTTCGTTGTAGTATTTTTCACGATAAGCTCTATCTAATTGGACGATTCGCAGTAGTTTAAGTGCACGAACTTTGCTATTCCTATCAATAGAATTCAAATCGATAGCAACACCAAGCCACATACGTGCCTTGTGTTTCATTTCCTCATCCCCTGCTTCATCGATGACTTGAGAAAGTAATGCGATGGTTGAATTGCCATATTGTTTAAGCTTTGCATCGGAAAAACGATGTGCATAGGCTGACATGGCAAATAAGGTCATTCCACGATAATATTTGAGCGTACTATCTGCTTTATCTTGAGTGAGATTGAGTACTTCGTTGAAATTTCCGTCATAATAGGCTATTTGTGTGGCTTTAATTTCTGGATCATCGCTATAAGTAAAATCTCCTGGGCTCCAAGTGGCTTTTTCAGCGGAAACAACAGCAGAAACATCTTGATTTGCAGCTGGAGTAACTTTTGGTGCTGGGGTGGGGTTGCTTCTATCTGTAGCTCGTGTAGTTGATCTTTGCTCTAAAGACTGGTCACTAGCACATGAAACGAGTAAGAAGCCACCTATCAGCATAATGGCTATAAAACTAGTTAAAAAAACAGTTAAAAACTTTTTTAGACTAGGTCGGTATTTGGATTGACTTGCAAAAATTTGATAAATAAATGAATTTTGATTGAGTTTCATTATTTTTCCTTAATAAATTTTTAGTACATAATGGTTTATTTAAAATGGTTTGTTAAAATTTATAGTATTACAACTGTATGTTGTTACAATAGGTGTAGTATTATAAAAACATAATAACATGGTTTTGTTTATAGCTTTATCATAGTTTGTTAATTAATGTGGTTTGACCACAGTTTTTACACGTACACAAGTGCTATATAATACAAGTACTATATAATGGTTAATATACCTATAAATTTAAATTTCTTGACAGAAATATAAGTTAATTATCGGGATAGACATATATTAAATTGATATTTAGTGATTAAATTTAATTATAGAAAGCTTTTTTAAAAAATACCCGCTTTTCCATAGAAAAATAATAACTTTTCCATAGAGAAATAGTAGCTTTTCACAGAAATATCGCAAGATACGTGTTTTTACTATAAATATGTTTCTTTACCCTATAACAATACGGGTCTTTAACCAATATAAATGCGTATCTTTCCCATAAATACGTCAATTCAATATAAATGGTAAAAATTTATAAAAATTCCGATATAAAAAAATTTAAAAGCAATAATCACTTTGAATAGGAAGTTATTTAGAAAAAAATTACTAAATTCTATGATTCTAATGAGATAGAAAGGAATATTTAAGAGATATTAGGGTAAATAGGGCTATAAATTTGAATTTGTATATGGGAAAATGTATTTATGCAAAAAAATACTTGACAAACTATCTATTACGTATTATAATAACTTATGCACTCATGCTTAGGGAGTTGTCATTGTGAAGAGTGGTCGCTGTAAAGTGACTATTCATTGCAGGGGTGGTCGCTGAAAAGTGACTATTCATTGCGCAGGAGAATGTTTCCTTAGCTAACTACTACTAGTAGTGAGTTGAGGTATGATCCTATGGATGTGTGTGTAAGTTCTTTGAAAGTAAGGGAATTAAGACGAGAAACACGTTGATTTTTTTTAGAATCAGTGATTGTGTGTTAATATGCTCTCAATTCTATATGCTTAATTCGTAAGATTTGTGCTGGCTAATAATAGCTATATACCAGTGTATGCTGGCTATATAGTGTTTGTTATTCGCTGGATTGCAAGTAAAGACGATAATGGCATAGATGAGTTTTGGGTAGTAGAAGTATTAGCAGACATTCTAACAATAAAAGCAAGTTAAACTTGACAACATATAATGATGAAGAGTTTGATTCTGGCTCAGAACGAACGTTAGTGAGATGTTTTAAGCATGCAAGTCGAGCGGCAGCACTACGGGTGGCGAGCGGCAAACGGGTGAGTAATAGTTAGTTTACCTACCTTTCAGACTGGGATAGCTGCTGTAATGGCGATTAATACCGGATACGAGGAAACTTAAAAGGTGCGTTGGCATCGCTGAGAAATGGGACTAACCCCTATTAGCTTGTTGGTAAGGTAAAGGCTTACCAAGGCGATGATAGGTAGCCGGCCTGAGAGGGCGATCGGCCACATTGGGACTGAGATACGGCCCAGACTCCTACGGGAGGCAGCAGCTGAGAATATTCCGCAATGGAGGAAACTCTGACGGAGCAATCTCACATGGATGACGAAGGCCTTCGGGTTGTAAAGTCCTTTCAGCAAGGAAGAATAAGTCTATGAGTAATTGCATAGATGATGACATTAATTGCAGAAGCAGCCCCGGCTAACTACGTGCCAGCAGCCGCGGTAATACGTAGGGGGCAAACGTTGTTCGGAATTACTGGGCGTAAAGCGTATGTAGGCGGTTATGAAAGTTAGTGGTGAAATCCCGGAGCTCAACTCCGGTCCCGCCACTAAAACTTCATGACTCGAGTTATGTATAGAGGTAGTAGGAATTCCTGGTGTAGGAGTGAAATCTGTAGATATCAGGAGGAACACCAAAGGCGAAGGCAAGCTACTAGGTGATAACTGACGCTGAGATACGAAAGCCAGGGGAGCGAATGGGATTAGAGACCCCAGTAGTCCTGGCCGTAAACGATGTACACTAGTTATATGGGATAGGAGTACGCTCCTTCTTATGCGACGTAGCTAACGCGTTAAGTGTACCGCCTGGGTAGTATGCACGCAAGTGTGAAACTCAAAGAAATTGACGGGGGCTCGCACAAGTGGTGGAGCATGTGGTTTAATTCGATGATACGCGAAAAACCTTACCTGGGTTTAAACGTTTTACGCTAGACTATGAAAGTAGTTTTTCCTTCGGGACGTAGAGCGAGGTGCTGCATGGCTGTCGTCAGCTCGTGTTGTGAGATGTTGGGTTAAGTCCCGCAACGAGCGCAACCCATTTCCTATGTTACTAAAAGTTTGTTCGCAAGCTTAGAACTCTTAGGATACTGCCCGGGTAACCGGGAGGAAGGAGTGGATGACGTCAAGTCCTCATGGCCCTTATGTCCAGGGCTACACACGTGCTACAATGGGTTCTACAGAGAGATGCGAAACTGCGAAGTTTAGCCGAACTCAAAAAGGAACTCTCAGTTCGGATTGAAGTCTGTAACTCGACTTCATGAAGCTGGAATCACTAGTAATCGCGGATCAGCATGCCGCGGTGAATACGTTCTCGAGCCTTGTACACACCGCCCGTCAAACCATCCGAGTTAAGTTTACCCGAAGTTGCTGCCCTAACCCTAACGGGACGGAAGCACCTAAGGTGGAATTAGCAAGGAGGGTTAAGTCGTAACAAGGCGACCGTAGCGGAAGCTGTGGTTGGATTACCTCCTTTAATGGAGATACATTGTGTTTTTTTGTCTGAGCCTGAAAGATTTTTATCTTTATTAGAAGATCCTTACTCTCTGAGTTTGTTTCTTCTCTATAAAGGTAATTGGAGTAAGGCTGTTTCCCTTATTTTCATCCTTTTCTTTTATCTCTTGTACTTTTGTACTCTCGTGCTTTTTTACTTTATATTCCCATATTATACTTATATGACTAACCATTTTAGTACTTCTAAGACTGTTTCTCATATATTTTTAGTATTCTTCATCCGTTTTAAACATCTAATAAGAAGTTTATAATACTACACAATCTTACCACTACACAATCTAATAGGAAGTTTTCTATATCTTTTTAGCTTTTCCGTTACTTTCTGTGTAGGATAAAAAAAGGGGTGCATAAGTTCCTCTTTTTAGTACAAATTCTGATATTTTTAAAACTTAGCTTAAAACCCTTCTTTCTTATCGCTAAAATGATCTTTTCTAATCGTTCAACTAAAATACTCTTTGGAATGCTCATCATCTCCTGTATTCTTCGCCTATATTGGCTTTATTGGGGGATGGGATCATCGCATTATTCCTATCATGACGAATGGGATGCTATGGTATATGGTAAGAAATTACTCTATTATTCGCATGGTAAAGTAGCCCAGGGGAGATTACCCGGTCCGTGGCAGAATGTGATATTTTTTGGACTACTACAAATAGTTCCACGTTCATTGATAATACTTTATATTCTTCCTTTATTCTGGGGATTACTTGAAATAGTACTGATTTATAAACTCATTACTAAATGGTCAAAAAATTATCAAGCAGGCTTATTAGGTGCTGCTCTAATAGCGTTTACACCTTGGTCGCTTCATTTTTCTTATACTTTTTGGAATCCCTATCCCATTATTCCGCTTATGACTCTGGCTATGATAGTCCTTTACGATGTCTTACATAAAGAGCGTTCTAGAAGAATATTTTGGTTGTTGGTTTTGATGGCAATAATGCCATTTTTTCATATGATGGCATTTTTTGCAATTATTGGAATGTTGGGCTTGCTACTTTACGAATGGAAACATTGGAAATTGAATTATAAATATGCTGGATGGGGGCTTTTTATAGGAATTTCACTCTATATTCCCTTTTTCTATTTCGAGACCATAAATAATTTTATTATTTTACGGGGATATCTTGAGAGTGACCTTATTGTCCGTAAAGCTGAAGTCCTAAAAGTCTTTTCCAATCACCTTGTAATAGGTTC
Source organism: Astropecten irregularis (assembly GCA_963971285.1). NCBI lineage: Eukaryota > Metazoa > Echinodermata > Asteroidea > Paxillosida > Astropectinidae > Astropecten > Astropecten irregularis. The sequence continues at coordinate 6,812 of CAXARH010000011.1, read as the reverse complement.
ACATGAGATCAGTCGCTTTGTGGGGTATAATTGGAAGACGTATGCCTATTTTCTCGAGAAATACTATGGTAGTAGTATTATTCCATTTATAACGATTGTTCCATCACTTATTTTTGCACTTTATGCTTGGATTTTATTCTTTAGAAAAGCTTTAGCCAGTAGAGAAGCACCTGAACGAAAATTACTAGTTTTTACAATATTAACGCTATTAAGTTTCTTTATAACTTTTCAAGCTCACGAACTTCGTTACGTAAACGTTACCTGGGCGATACTATTCTACGTGCTTGCACTAGGAATAGCCACCTTATATGAGAAATATAAGCAATCTTACCACACTCCGTTAAACGAGAAGGAGAAGACATTACGGCAGAATATGGTATTTAAAATACGAAAATATGTTATTTTGGGATGGACTCTACTCTTTATTGCTAATACGTTCTATTTATCACTGATTCTTCCCAATTACTTTCGTCATCCCAATTATGAAGACCATTATCGCTTGATTCCATCGTTATTATTTTTTGAGAAGGTTGAAACTATGCTCTATTCTCAAGCTGAACTGAAAAATCCTGCCATAGCTAAAGAACAAGTCCTTCAAGGAGCTGAATACCTTACCACTGAAGAAGAGTGGAATCACTCGCTGTGGTCACTTATTTATGGGAAAGTAGAGCAAAATAAAATGCTTCAAACTCATGAAGTAGTGAACCAACAGTCCTCTGTTTTAAATTTTTTTATTGAAACTGACTTTTTAGAGACAACACTTTACCATTTTAAAGAAAAACAGATACGTGAATTTCTTTTACGGTTTTTAGATGAAAGACGACGCGTTCATGTGGTAAAAACCATTGAAGAAGCGAATGCAACCGTTAGATTCGTCTCTTATGAGGATTGGGAAAGTAGTGATGGGCTTAAAAACTATGAAATATGGGGAAAATTACCAAATGGATACTTAATTGGGAGATTGCTTCCTTGAAAAGTAGTGTAATTATGAAAAAAATGGCAAAATATTTAATTAAATTCTTTATAAATCTATATTTTTCATTTAAACTAGCTATCCAATTTGGTTTATAATGGCTAAAAAGTATAATTTTTGTGAAAATTCCTAAAAAATAGAAATTTTATTGCTTTTTAAATCCTTTTTTAATTCATTTATAAAAACTAATTGGATAATTAATAAACTGATGACCCCCTCCTTTAATGATTAAAACAGTTAAAATTCCCTAAATACGGGCAAAATACTAATTATTTCATTCATTTAAGTGAGATTCATCAGCAAGTATAGTTAGTACATATAGATGAAGTTTATTTTGTTAATATCGGGCATTATGTTTGAGTCGAGAATCCTGTTATTTTTAGGTGCATTTTTTAGCAATTCTGCTAATTTTTACTAAAAAACCAGAAGCAGGATGGGGTAGTCTGAGATTAAATTAGAATGAATGATAGCAATAAAGTAAATTTCATAAATTAATTTAATTTGAGGCATGAAAATGGCAACAGATACTAAAACAATTAAACAAGCAATGGTTACGTCAAGTGATCTTGAGCGTCCTTCTTTTGCTGAGAAGTACGAAAACTTTATCGGTGGTGATTTTGTAGCACCTGTCGATAAACAGTATTTTGAAAATGTAGCTTCATACGATGGTAAAACAATCAATAAAGCTGCACGTTCTACGGGAAAAGATATTGATAAAGCCATTGATGCGGCAGAACAGGCATTTGTGACATGGTCGAAAACCCCTGCTGCTGAACGAAGTGCTGTTTTATTTAAAATAGCAGACACGCTAGAAAAGAATCTTGATTATCTAGCACGAATTGAGGCGGTGGAAAACGGTAAGGCTTATCGTGAAACACTCAACGCTGATTTACCATTAGCAATTGACCATTTCCGTTATTTTGGATCGGTGATTCGAGCGGAAGAAGGAAGTGCTACTGAGATAGATACTAATAGAGTTTCGCTTAATATTAAAGAACCTATTGGCGTGGTTGGGCAGATCATTCCATGGAATTTCCCAATTTTGATGGCAACTTGGAAATTCGCACCTGCGATGGCGGCGGGATGTACCACTGTTATTAAGCCCGCAGAACAAACTCCTGCTAGTATCATGGTATTGATGGATATGCTAAAAAAGATTATTCCTCCAGGAGTTGTAAACGTTGTGACAGGATTTGGTCCTGAGGCTGGAAAGCCCCTCGCCCAATCTTCACGTGTTGCAAAAGTAGCCTTTACAGGTGAGACCACAACGGGACGTTTGATCATGCAATACGCATCTGAGAACCTTCATCCCGTTACTATGGAATTGGGTGGAAAATCTCCTAATATCTTCTTTAAATCCATTCTCAATGAAGACGATGCCTTTTTCGATAAGTGTATTGAAGGTGCTGTTATGTTTGCACTTAATCAAGGCGAAGTTTGTACTTGTCCTTCTCGTATTCTTGTACATGAAGATGTATACGAACGCTTTATGGAACGTGTCATTGCACGAACCCAAGCTATTAAAGTAGGACACCCCCTCAATAGCCAGACAATGATGGGAGCTCAAGTTTCAGAAGATCAATATGAAAAAATCCTCTCTTACATTGATATTGGTAAAAAAGAGGGTGCTGATCTCTTAACGGGTGGTGCTGCTATGAATTTCGATGGTGAATTAGGGAAAGGATATTACATCTGTCCTACTATTTTCAGAGGTAACAATAAGATGAGAATCTTCCAAGAAGAAATTTTTGGACCTGTAACTTCAGTCACCACTTTCAAAACAGTAGACGAAGCTATTTCCATTGCCAATGATACGCTTTATGGTTTAGGGGCAGGTGTTTGGACGCGTGATGCTCATGAAATGTACCAAGTTCCACGTGCCATTAAAGCTGGACGTGTTTGGGTCAATTGTTATCACGATTATCCCGCTCATGCACCGTTTGGTGGCTATAAAAAATCTGGCTTTGGTCGTGAAACTCATCTTATGATGCTCAATCACTATCGTCAGAATAAAAACATGTTTATTTCTTATGATAAGAATAAACTTGGTTTTTTCTAAAAAATCCTAAAATTTAATGAGACCAAGACAAACTAAAGAGAACCTTTGATTTTTGTTTTCTTCAGTTTGTCTTGGTCTTTACTACTATAACCACTATTAAAGGACTGTTTATACTATGGAATTTTCAAGAAGAGTTGATTGTACCGATGAAGCGATAAAGTTAATAGATACTATTCGTGCTACTAACGGAGAACTTATGTTTCATCAAAGCGGAGGCTGTTGCGATGGCTCTCAGCCAATGTGCTTTGAAAAAGGCGACTTTAAACTAGGTACTAATGACGTATGGATAGGCACTATCCATGGCTGTGATTTTTATATGGATAAAGACCAATTCGAATATTGGAAGCATACCCATCTGACAATTGACCTTGTAAAAGGTCGGGGTTCTAGTTTTTCACTTGAAATCCCGCTTGGTGTACGCTTCATTGTTCGTTCAAGACTTTTCACACCAGAAGAACGGGCTAATCTCGAGCCTGTTCGTGAAGCAGTCACAGAAAATAGTTAAAACCAGTGGGGGCGGGGCGGACGAGGGGCGAACGAATTCAGCGGGGGGTGAGGTCAACTAGAATGGTAAATCGCTCTATTTTCACGGAGCGGGACGGTTGGGGCGGACGAATTCAGGGTGGGGCGATAAGATTTCGGCTGTGGTGATGGCAAATTTTACCTATTTTTGTCAGCAAGAGGGCGGACGGAGCGGATGTGTTAAGGGAGGCAACTTTCTTAGTAGAGACAAATTCTGGTCAGACAGGGTGGCGGACGTGTTAAAGGGGGGTGAGGTCGATTAAAGTGGCAAGTCTTTCTTTTTTCATGGAGCGGGACGCTCGGGGCGAACGAATTCAGGGTGGGGGATAAGATTTCGGCTGTGGGATGGCAAATTTTACTTATTTTTGTCAGCAAGAGGGCGGGCGGGGCGAACGAATTCAGCGGGGGGGAGGTCAACTAGAATGGTAAATCGCTTTATTTTCATGGAGTGAGACGCTTGGGGCGGACGAATTCAGTGGGGGAAGTCAAATAGAATGGTAAACCATCCTATTTTTTGTAAAATCATCTTTAACTAACATGTTTTTACATGTTGTGTTTGATTTATCTACTTTCATAGTTGGTCTTTGTATAGACGTGTCATTACTTGTCTATATTTTTAGGCTAGAAGTATAAATTTGACTACAGTGAAAAAAGTCATAAATCTCATAAAAAAAGCTATAAATATCATAAAAAACTGTAACGTAACTGAATTAATGGTATAATTAACCTTTATAAAATCTTTAGTACAGACTGGTTGCGATAAAAAGCATAAAAGTATGTATAATGAGAAAATTTTATATTATTAAGATAAAAAGTTTTATATTATTAAAATATTATGTCAATTGAAAAGTTATATGGTTGCAGATATTGATATGACTGAACTCACGTTAACAGCAGCGGTTTCGTTGTTAAAACGTGGTGAGATCAGTGTAAAAGAACTTATTTTAGCACATATTAAGCGTATAGAGCTGGATAGGGCTGATAAAACTTCACCTATCAATGCAACCTTACACGTTGACTTGGAAATGGCACTTAAACAAGTCAAGGATTTTAGCCAAACAGAGCTCCAAAACTCATTATTAGCAGGAGCACCTATCGCGATTAAACGAAATATCAATTTAACAGGATTTCCCGTAGATTGTTGTTCTAAGATTTTATCGGGGTATATAGCACCCTATACTGCTACATCCATTTCAAACTTTTTAGGCAATGGGGGGACTATTTTTGCCAATCTCAATATGGATGAATTTGCAATGGGTTCTGCAAATGAAAATTCTATCTATGGTCGCGTTCGTAATCCTATCAATAAAGACTATATTCCTGGAGGATCTTCTGGAGGACCTGCTGCTGCTGTTTATGCAGGTGAAACTTTAGCGACACTTGGAACTGATACGGGAGGAAGTATCAGGCAGCCAGCTGCTTGTTGTGGTGTGGTGGGCTTGAAACCTACCTACGGACGAGTTTCCCGTTATGGTGTAGTGGCTTTTGCGTCATCATTTGATCAGGTAGGCCCTATTACAAAATCTGTTGCAGATAACGCACTTTTATTACAAGCCATTGCAGGTCACGATGAACGTGATAGTACGAGTATGGATGAACCAGTGCCCGATTATTCTGCATCGTTAGAAAATTCATTACGAGGTACTACAATAGGCATTCCACGTGAATATTACGACGTGGCGGAGGTAGAACCTGAAATTTTAAGTGAAATGGAGCGTATTAAGGCATTTTACGAAGAGGCGGGAGCCACGCTCAAGCCAATTTCTCTCCCCTCTACAGAATATGGCTTGCCTATTTACTATATTTTAGCAACAGCTGAAGCAAGCACAAATTTGGCACGTTTCGATGGCGTTCGTTATGGTCGTCGCGGTGAAAACGTTGCCAATCTTCACGATCTCTTCTTTCAAACGCGTAGTGAAGGTTTTGGTGCAGAAGTGAGACGACGGATGTTTATAGGCGGGTATGTCTTGTCTGCAGGCTATTACGATGCCCATTATCTGAAGGCTCTTAAAGTAAGGCGTTTGATCTACCGTGAATATCACGATGCACTGAAAACTTGCGATGCCCTTCTAGTCCCTACTATACCCTATCATGTATTTAAGATAGGCGAACGCCATAAGAATCCTGTCCAGATGTATCTTTCGGATGTTTTTACAATTGCTGCAAATCTTGCTGGAATTCCGGCTATTTCAGTACCTTGTGCAAAGGATGAGAATGGACTGCCCATATCATTTCAATTGATGGGAAGACCATTTGATGAAGCTAAACTCTATAATATGGCACATATTTATGAAAAACAATATCCTTTCAAACGGTAAATATTTTTGAATGAAGATTTGCATAATATTGGTAAATATTTTAGTGATAAAGGCTTTTATGCGGTAAAATAGATGATATGAAAGGAGTATGTTAGCTAGCCCAATGTTCTTGTCAATGTTCTTATTTTAGTGGGGCTTGAGTTTAACATCTTCTAAAATTGGAGTATAACTAGGTTAGGAGCATTAACGTATAAACATATTGCTAAAATGGGGGGTTGACTAGATGACTATCCATAGAGAAGATATTATAATAAGAGAGAGACTAATATGAAGGGAAATCACTGGGAAACTGTTATAGGATTGGAAATCCATGCACAACTTAAAACGCGTACAAAGTTATTTTGTCGCTGTGGAACGGAATTTGGAGAGAAAGCCAATTCAAATGTCTGTCCTGTTTGTTTAGCCTATCCTGGAGCCTTACCTGTCCTCAATAAAGAAGCGGTTCTAATGGCTGCACGCGTAGGACTTGCCCTTGAGAGTACTGTCAATGAAATGTCTTATTTTGAGCGAAAAAACTACTTTTATCCCGATCTACCTAAGGCTTATCAAATATCGCAATTAGCAAATCCTATTTGTACGGGGGGAGAATTACTTATTTCACTTAGAGATAAGCATGGAAATGAGACGGGAAATAAACGTGTTCGCATTGAACGTATCCAATTGGAAGAAGATGCGGGCAAACTTATTCATTCTCAAGAAATGGACGTTAAGGAGAGTTATGTAGACCTCAATCGCACTAGTACTCCCTTGATAGAAATTGTCTCAAAACCTGATATGAATAGTATTCATGAAGCTATAGAGTACATGCGAACGCTTAGGACTATATTACTTTATTTAGACGTTTCGGATGGAAATATGCAGGAGGGTTCACTACGTTGTGATGCTAATATTTCTATTCGCGAAAAAGGAAGTCCTACACTAGGGACGCGTACAGAAATTA
>CAXARH010000010.1:0-26697 GCA_963971285.1 Astropecten irregularis | reverse complement strand
ATGTGACGGTCATATAAAAAATTTGATTTAGTTTAACACCCCCCGCTTATTTTTGGCCAACCTATACCTTATTATGTAATCATTCATTATTTGCCTGTATAAATTATTCAAATTTGTGAAGCGCCCTCTAGCTATGCTTGGCTTTTCGCGCGCTTCCCTCACATCAATCTATGACGAAGACTCATCAACACTGTTTCGTCTTCGCCCTTACAGAATAAACCAGCAAACAGATATCAATTGTCGCCGCCGCCTCTATCCTTCGACTCAAATTTCAACTCGGGTCACAATAAGAAAACCTATCAAACAAAAAGAGGACGTTTTAGACTTTAAAATGCTGAGCAAACTGTTCAAATACATGGCTACACAAACCCCTTTTCAACGACAGAAGGAAGTTTAAGGAGAGTGCCCGGATGAACAACTGTCCTAAAATTGTTGATATGTCGCCATGCGCCAGGCGCCAGGCGCCACCCGCCAGACGCCAGGCGCCACCCGCCAGGCGCCACCCGCCAGACGCCAGGCGCCACCCGCCAGGCGCCAGGCGCCACGCGACATTGGCAGAGATGGAACACCATAATGTTACCATTAATCATGCAAATTTTAAACCAGGGGCCAATTTCATAAAACTGTTAAGCACAAAAATTTGCTTAGCACAAAAATATCTCTCCCTATAAAACAAACCACCATTGAAAATTCCATTTGATATTCATGGTCAGTGAGCAACAGCCAAAGAACAATCACAAGTGCAGGCGCGGTTCTACGGGGGGGGGGGGCTAGGGGGGGCTGTAGCCCCCCAAAAATTTTGTCTAGCCCCCCAAAAAAAATGCAAGTGAAAAAAAAAATTCTTGAAAATACTGGAGTTTTTCAGTTATTAAGCGCCAATTACATAATAAACAACGCGTTGTGTGGCCTATAATGTGCATGTTTCTCGACCCCTAATAAGACATAGCAGAAGCGAGTGTTAGAAGAACCCAAAATATTGGGTCTTCTAGCCCCCCCAAAAAATAATGGCTCTTCTAGCCCCCAAAAAATGTTGGCTCTAGAACCGCGCCTGCACAAGTGATACACAACACGTGGAAATTTGGTTGTTAATCCTGTTTTTATTAAGACAGAAATGTCATGCTTAGCACATTTTTGTGCTTAACAGTTTTATGAAATTGGCCCCTTATGTCATGTTAAGTGTACATTGAAGAAAAATACCGTTTTGGTAAAAGGCAAATAATAAAAGGTATTATTTCGAGCTGCGGAGCTACGCTTGAAACTAATAATCTGACACTTAGTTTTGTCGAGATAACTTTGCAGCCAAACCAGCCCGTACCGTGAACTGTCAGTATTTCGTGACGGATAGAGGGCGCCATTTACATTGAGCAAAATGAGATAAAAAAAAATGCCATAGATTCTAAAAGTAAAAAGCCCCACAACGTTTTGAAATATATTGTTCTTATTATAGGACCGTGCAGTTTAGAGAGTATGTTATCATAAAAAGGAAATTATCATTCGCTTGGTTTATTGTGGATGGCAGGCAGGCCTATTTACTGACATTGGAATTAAAAAAAAAATGAATTTGTTTATCATCTGCAAAGCTAAGTTTGTTTTAAGACAAGTAGGGCCTACTCGTCCATTTCCAACTTGTTGATGTTAATTTGGTTATGCCACTTATTATATAAGTTATACCTTAATAATATATTTCTTTAGATGACTAATAGTTTCTTTGTTTTTCTATGCTAAAGTGAATTGTCAGATGGTAGTATTGGCAGTAAAGATACAGCATGCATCATCATGCACTCTTTTGGGGCGACATTTCCCTATTATTGATTGGGGCGACCGGTAGAGGGCGAATTGATCTGGTCCCTTATTTCTTCACGACACGAACTGCGCTGTTTCGTGTAAGGTACTAGACCACTCATACATGTGCAAATTGCGGCACCGAAATTACGACAGAGAACGGCAATATGGTAAGAATTATTTCTCCGAATCTCTCTTTTGCGGATCGCGGTTAGATCCTTACGATTCATTTATCCAATGTTAATTGTCCTCACTTTTGGCTTACATATTCCGATCGTCGAAATAACCCCCATTTTAATGAAAAAAATGTACCAAATTTGGCGTAATCATTCATCACTGTTCGTACTTTAAGCCCATGTCACACGGGGCAATTTCCTAGCAACTTTGGGGCAATAAAAGTTGCTAGCAATGTGATTGCCCTTGGATTGCTTCGTGTGTCATGACATGCAACGCGCAGGCAACTCGATGGCAACACACGGGCAACCCCGAGGCAACGTAGATTTCGAGTAGAATGGGTTTCTACTTTGAGGCAACCTTTCGAGGCAACCACCAATCAGATTGCGTGTAGTGGATGACGTCATACGTCAACACAGACGAAAGTTTTTTTTAGCGGTAGCCATTTTGTTTGTTTTCAACGCGACAAAAATAAATACTCGACTAAAATGACGGATGTTACGAAAATTATATAGTCCTTTGACAAGGAAGTTGCAATGATTGACTTCTATCAGGGTATGTATCAGTTTCGGTGTCATTCGTAGGCCTAGAAATAACTGGGTCGTCACAAAACAGGGTTCGTAAAATTACGATTTTGGGCTTGGGATGAATACTGCGTGTATACTTTATGTATGAAAATCACAAAGTTAGGCCTGCATTGTACGTGTACATAATTTTTGTAGTGACAATGAATGGCATAGCATACGATTTTCGATTACTGTTTTACATCAAAACCAGAACTAAGGGATATAGTTTAAATGTATTGGACTTGCTACAGTATTTAGCAGCTTTCAAACTGCCATGAATTTCGTGATACGTTGGCAGGAAGATCAAACTAAATTATCAGAGAGAAAATTGGGTATACAACCGTGTGGGCGAAAGCACACAAACAAACTAACGGCAATACAGATAATTATAGTATTACTAGTATACTACTGAGTATTGGTACTGCTTTAATGCAGTGCTAGTGGGCTCATAGCCATATAATGTAGAATGTAAAATACATGTAGGCCTATGTCCGAACACAATTTCTGGCAAAACCTGAGTGTGATTGATAGTATTAATATTAAGTCTCCATAGATAAGCAGATGGCTTTTTTTAGTTCAAGTTTTAAGTCAGAGCACGACATATACGCCTACCATGGGGCCGGGTCCATGTGAAATTTGTGGGAAAAATCTATTTTGTCATTTTTTTAAAAAGTGGACTAGTAAAACTAATACAGCCCTGTACACACATTAACAGTGTTCTTGTGTGTGTGAACATTATTATTCCACAACTACCTAAAAAAAATATTCAGCATAACTGAACTCATCGAGACATGTTGTTGATTGTTTTACATTGTCTTTTCACAGATCACCAATTCTTATGGGATCCAAAGAGTGTAGAGTACTGCAACAGGGCGAAGAGGGAGGTAACCCTATCAGAGCTGGTGGCGGCTTTGGGCTCCAGCTCCAATGGTGCATCCTTCACAGGTATAAGGATAACCAGAATTAAAGTGACTTGAAACAGGGGGGGGGTTAGAATTTGAGGAAATTTGACACTAGTTTATTCCATTTTAAATTAAATCTCTTGTATACTACATGTACAAGTGAGTTGGGAAAGTTGAGATGTGCATACAGGGCAGACCTAACATTTAGGAATCAAAGGGGGTTGAAAATGTTTGCTGGGGGATACCCTGCTAAGGTGTCCAGAGGAATCATATCATGTTCCATTTTGGAAATACATGTATTTTTTTGACAAAATCTTACATTATTCTCCAGCATGGTTATTTTCTCAAATTTAGTGGTAGAGAGGCTGAAGTGATTTGGGGTGTGGTAGCCATGTGTTATTCATTGGTTGCTCTTTTAGGATAGATCAATAATAAACATTTGATACATGGGAAAATATGGCACCCAACTCTGTTGTTCACTTCAGTGTACATTTTATTTTGGGTTTTGATTCAATGACTGACAATTAATTTATTGATTTTATTAACATGTATTCATCTAATGTAAGACTATTAAGAACTCCAAACCTTCACTTAAAAAAAATGGTTTCTGGACTAATTTGTTTTCTATCTACCATAGTGCAAGTTTTTATATGAAACTTATGTTGGAACCATGTAATAGTTTATTGAAACCAACCAGCTAATGATGATCATTCAAATTTACAGGTAAACAATTGTTGTTGTAGGCCTATAAACTAATTCATTTTATGTTTTCATGTTAAAGTGTATTTGCATGTAAACCTAAACCTTTCATAAATGCATGTAAAACTTATAAAACTTTGAGCATGTGTACTCTTAAGTTCCATTGAAAGATACTGATAAGTTTGCATGTTTGGATTGTTAGTAACAGTGAAAATAAATAAAATAAATCATATTGAACTAACACGTTTTCCCAATATGTTTCATTATATTGCTGAATATTTTAGTACAAAAATTAATCTAAATTCATAACACACCGAAACATAGAGAACAACAATAGTCAACAAAGAATTGTGCTTTTGTCATTATGTCTAAATTTGGTCATGACAGTCAAAGATGTGAAAGAAAGATTCAAAAACCTCAGGACGACTTTCTCGAGGGAGGTCAAGAAGAGCGAGGGGACAAAGAAATCGGGAAGTGGAACAGACGAAGTGTATCATAGTCGCTGGGCCCACTTCCATAGAATGGAGTTTCTAAGGGACTCCATGAAGGCAGGCAAAAGTCAAGACTCTCTGGAAGTGATGGTAAAGCAATGTGTTTGACGTTATACAAAAACCGTGCATGCTCATTTTTGTGCATGTAGTTTTCGAGTTAAAAAGGGGTTCTACATCTATGACCAATCAGTATGCAACGCGTGTGTTTTGTATGTATTTTTTCTTTAAATCATAACTTCATTTTAAACAAAAATATTCGTATAAAATGCCTAAACCTTTTCAGGAGAATCAATTGAAAAAAGAACCGCACATGTGTATATCTACATTTTAAAATCAGAATGAAGACAAAATAAGCGAAGCGGAGGAAACTGGCTCACAGGCTCCAGAAGAAATGCAACCACCACCACCACCACCTAAGCCAACCAAGAAGAGGAAAGTCCAGACATCAAAGCAGGCTCTGATGGAAGAAGCCATCAACGTCCTCAGAAGCGAGGAGAAATCTGAAGACGGGGAAGATTGCTTCGCACGCCACGTAGCGATATCCCTTCGGAGACTTGGCTTCAACGCGAGGGAACACGCCAAGCTTGAGATTCAGCAGATTTTGCTGAAATACTGCACTTCGGAAAATTGAGGGGCCACAATTATTCTATATCGATAAATGATTAATATTGTTCAATGAGTGAATTTTGAAGTATTCCTCCACTTAATAATTTCAGCAGCAAAAACTACGATCCTGTTAAAAAAAAATTACCATACACGGGCCGTGTCACCCCCCACCCCGATTCTCCCCCATCATTCCCATAGGAAGCAATCTTAATGGTCAGTCAAACAAAATAAGAACACATGAACTAAAACGTGTATATTTACAAAGTACATGTATGTCCAAATTAATTTATTTACAAGTTATTCACAAATTCTTTACAATAGTTGACAATTTATTCACTATTCAACCACAATTCTTTAGATTTCCTGGGCCCCATTATCCAAATACACTGTGCAGCGGGTCAGGAAACCCTATAGGCCTACTGCTGGTTCACCAGGGTGGGTTGTTTTATCGCCTCAACCATCGAGGCTGGAAAAGCTTCCCCTCTCTTGGACAAAAAAATCCTCCACAAAAATCACTAACAACAAGATTATTTCCACCAAGAGCAAGTATTTGTTTGAAATGTTAGCAGTCATCCAGGCCCTGGTTTTAGGATCTTGTCAGTTGTAAATCACACACCCTTCATGAACAACATTAATACATAGGAATTCCGATCTCCCCAAGGTAAATCAATACTTTGGTTTTTGAGTCAAAGAAATACAGATTCGTGGGCAAAAAATATCATCAAGAATGCTACGATGACAGTCATCTGTGAAATTTCCAGTCCCGTACGGTAACCACTTTTTGAGAAAACAGTAAAAACGCTTTACAGTATTTTCAAGTCTTTTCACAGGACTTTTGATTTTCCTGGGATCAAAACTGTTTTTGGTCATTGGTTTTACTCTTTTCTGGATAAAATAGAATTTCAGGCAGAAAACATTTAACGGTATTATTCACTAACTTAGTTTCTTTATACCCTGTAAGTTATATTTTCAGATTTCCGGATGGGTGTGCACTGACACTCGTAAGAAGAGTAACGTTTTTGGAATAGTAGACCTATATATGGAATAGTGAGGAGTAAATTCTGTGACAGACTGAACATAATTTCCGGCCAACTTCAGCAAAAGAAACGTTAATTTTCGTCCAAACGCATTCAGATTCGGACAGATTTTTCAACTCTGTGCAAACTCGGCTTTCTTTTTCCTCATTATCACATTCTATTTCGTGTTCGTGCATTCAGGATTTGTGTCTTACCATTCAGGTTCGCTTTGGTGCGTTCTATTTCGTGTACATGTATAGGCATTCAAAACCACACTTCCACCTCTCTAAAGTTAATGCTTTTAACCAGGGACTGGTGCTTTTCTTTTTCATTTTCAGACAGACACTCTATTTGGCACTTAAAATTTTCGATTTAGATGTGACTTGGATAAATCAAGTAATCTGGGGGTATATTTTCTGGTCAAACAGGGTTGGTCTTCATGATTCATACTTTCAGTTATAAACCCCGTCATTATACTTAATGCCTATACCTCACTCATGGACAGTTACTTTAATTAACTTGCTATAATAGGAGGCGTCACGTGTTTTCACACTCACTTCGTGTTTAAAACTTAAAAAACAATTTGGTAAAACAGAAAGGATTGATTGTACATTTGAAACGAAAAATATATGTTTGTATTCCTTTCTGCAGACTTTTTCTTTGTGTGTATTGCTTAGCTTTTTTGCCCTTTTTTTGTTTTGCTTAGCCCTTAATTTCCTGACGTGCAAGGCATCTGGCCATGAAGGTCAGAATTTGAATTTGCATGTGTGAGAAGTGAATGCTTATTCACCAGTTCAGTTGGGCGTTTGCCAGACCGCTGTTTAAGGCCTTTGACGAATTTGAACGCACGACAGGACGATCTGAATTTGAAAGACCATGGGCCAATTTCATAAAACTGTTAAGCACAAAAATTTGCTTGGCACAAAAATGTCTCGCCCACAATAAAACAAACCACCATTGAAAATTCCATTTGATATTCATGGTCAGCGAACAACAGCCAAAGAACAATCACAAGTGATACAAAACACGTGGAAATTTGATTGTTATCCCTGTTTTTATTAAGACAGAAATGTCATGCTTAGCAAATTTGTGTGCTTTCATGGAAAGAATGACGAAATTGAACGACTTACTTTTAATTTCGAATGCCCATGTTGACGAGCATTCATTTAAAAACGAACTTAATTGAACCCTGTGTTAAAATGAATTCTTCTTTGCTGAAATATAGATCGACATGAAATCACGGGTGAACATTTCCTAATTCCAATTGAAACTTTCCTCTACTTATAAGACCTTTCGCTGCCAGCTGACTGCTCCCACATCGGACATGAAGTAATTTTCATATTCTTTCCTTACATCCTTCGCCTCAGCCGAGTAGAAATTGGAACCACCTGGATTCACTGCTAGCATTGAGTGGGATGGAAGATCACCCCGCCAGGATCCTGGGACTACCACCCCACTCTGTACATCTTCGTGGTCGATCATATCTGGTGGTGTGTAAATATGGCGTGCTGTAGAAGTACTGCGCAAATAGTTGTGCAGACAGCATGATGCCAGTACCACTTGCTGTACCTTTTCAGGAACAAGATTGATTGGCGTCCTGAAGACACGCCACCTATTGGCTAGGATGCCGAATGCGTTTTCAACGCATCTCCTGGCTCTGGACAACCTGTTGAAATGGGAAAAATGAGAGATAATAAAACTATTGCAGTATTGCGCGTCCTCAATAATATTGTTTTCACTTCCAAGTTCCATGTGATAACAATAAGGTTAATAAGGACAATCACTATAGGGAAACAATTGAAGTTGAATTTAAAGACTGACCTGTAATTGTATATGCGCGCCGAGTCGACAAGGTTGTTTCCTGGGTATGGCTTCATAAGATATGGCTTCAGACTAAATGCATCATCTGCAACGAAGACGTATGGAATGGGTGTATGTCTGGAAGGAAGTGGCTCAGCTGCTGGAAGATTTAACTTGTTGTTAGCGATGGCAGAACTCAAGCTACATTTGTTCCATACCCCACCGTCACTGATTCTTCCGTTCGTTCCCACATCAACGTATCTGAACATCAGATCAGCATCTACGACAGCCATAAGTACGATGGAGTGGGTACCCTTGTAGTTGTAGTAATAGGAGCCGGCATTAGGAGGGGGTTGTATGACGATGTGCTTGCCGTCTACTGCTCCGAGACACATTGGAAAGTTCCAAATATCTCTGAACTGGTGAGATATTCTCTTCCACTCTGTAGTTGAATGGGGAACTGCCAGATAGTCTTCATGGAGGACATCGGAAAGGGCTTTACACGTCTCAGAGATGATACTGGAGATGCATTGCCGACTTATTCTAAAATTGAACGACAATGACATGAAGGTTTCCCCAGTGGCGAGGTATCTCAGAGTAACGGCTAAGCGTTCCTTTGGGGAAATGGACTCCCGCATCAGCGTATTTTCCTTCTTGATGATAGGACTGATGAGTTCAACGAGATGGTGGAAACTCGTGCCATCCATTCGAAGCCATGACCTATGTAAACACAAAGTTTACAAACTGTGACATCGTAGGCATATGTTTGATAATAATAAAATACTAACATTTATTAGGCCAAGCTGATTACATTAACTCAATGTGAATGGAACTAGGTCCAGAAAGCATCAATTCTGGAATCATTACAATTAATGTTAGTTTTAGACGCGAATGTGTGTTTTCCATAATGTCATATAGGGCCTAGCTTATTTTAAAATCAATTGATACAATTTTAGGAGATTATCGGTTTAATTAGCAAAAAAAAACTTTTTTCCTAGATCCGACAATATACCACAAGGGGGAGAGTACTGCAATAATTATTTGTCTCCCTTACCTGTAGCTTTCAGTATCCTCCTCGGAGAGCTCCTTCAATAAGTTGCAGAAGCAACCCTGATCTTTTCTTCTTTGAAGCCACTTTCTGGCCCATAGTCTCTTGTGAGTTGGCTGACTTTCATCCTCTAGCAATAAAATCAATACTGCAGCAGCCTTTTTTCGTTTTAGCGACATATTTTGTATTAAGCAAAAATTCAGCAAGGATGTCCTCTTGCGGGCGCACCCGGACGAAGACGTGAATCAGAATGACGGTAAGTAGTGAGTGAGTGTCGCAGCTTCGTTCTTTCTTTTTTTGAAATTAAATACTCCTTCCTGATTGATTGCCCCAATTGCGTGCAATTTTGGTTGCGCGCGCGTTGCTTCGAAATTGCCGCGTGTGGCATGGAAGTTGCTTCAACAAAAGTTGCCTCGATGTTGCCCGAAAAAAATTGCCGGCAACCTAGTTGCCCGTACATTGCCCCGTGTGACATGGGCTTTAGACTGCACTAATGAATGTAATTTGCTATTTTACCTAAAACGGGAATAGGCCTAAATTTAAATGAAAATCACAAAGGCACTCATGCTCCCAAACGATATTTTTACTTTCAGCAAATGTTCAAGAGTGCTTAAAACCCTTGATTGAAGAAATGTCTCCAATATTTCAGTGAAAAAGTAACAATGTTAGTTGTTACAATTTTTGTTCTTGCTTGTTGCTACAGTTTTAGGAACGTCCACTTGTCCATAATTAGGCCTACCTGTTAATTTAAAAATCTACAGTACTGCTGTTTAAAGTTATTTTGGCCTAGGCCTACTAATGAAATTTGTGGGTTTTTTTTATTTCATTTTGTTTAGAAACCAATAGCATTAAATGGCCACGAACGGGCCATCACACACATTGTCTACAGCCCGGAGGGCGACCTCTTGTTCTCGTGTGCTAAGGACATCCACCCGACAGTTTGGTTTGCGCTGAATGGAGAACGATTGGGCACGTATGAGGGGCATACGGGAGCAGTCTGGTGCCTAGATGTTAACTGTATCCTTTACTAAGTCTAAGACTAAGAGTCTGAGAGTAAGACTACCTAGTAGAATTTTCATCTCTAACACAACTGCAGGGGCCTTTCTCAAAGCTCGGCTTCTACCCAGGCTTCGGCTTTGTCTCAGTAAACTATATGCTGAAAATATAAGTTATGGATTGAAGTTAATGCAGTTTTCTTCTTCAAACCAGAGAATCTACTTCCAAACTGCAGCCAAAATCATCTGTTTGATACCCGTTATTTTTGAATGGATTCACAAAATTGGAGCTGGAGCTGGAGCCAGAGCCAGAGCCAAGCTTTGAGAAAGGACCCAGGCCTTTAGCGGACATGTCTTTTACAATGTAATAGCCTGAGTTATTGCCAACCAAGATGGCAAGAAGCTATGGTGTGCAGTGAACGCAGAGCAACATTAGATGATCACATTACTTTACTTGCTTAAACGTTGTCTAGTTCCTTGACTCTGAGACACAGGGAACACATCCAAGGTCTTGACGGGAGCCGGTGACAATACCGCCAAGCTGTGGGACTGTGAAACAGGTGAATATCCTTGCAAGCAATGCGTAGAATCAAAGCAAATTCATTTTATATTATTAAAAGCCGTATCCTCTTTGAGTGATCCCCCATGTACCGTTCCCAGGTTGCAGCATTGTTGCGTGTATCATTGAAACGATCCCTGGGGTGTGACGGTGTGTGCGTGGTTTAATGGCTTCTGACTGCCAAACGAACAAAGATAGTTGACTATTGGGTTCACCACCAACATAGGGCTGGATGGCTCAGTTGGTAGAGCGCCTGTACAGTGTTCAGGAGGTTGCCGGTTCGAATCCCGCTCCAGTCAATTTTTCTTTGTTCACTTTTCAACAAATTAATTTTAGTTCAAAGATTCTCCAACTAAAAAAAGAATACAAGTAATAAACTGCTGCAAACTGCTCATCAGCCAAAATGACCTGAAATATATCAAATGCTTGAAGTTAGGAAGACCTGGCATGTTTCGATCCTAGCAGGATCTTTCTCAAAGGCTAGATAACGAAGGACAAGAACATGCAAGTGAAAGAAGCATACATGAAAAAAAAATCCACAAATCTGAGAAAAAAATAACATAATTTCAGTTTGGAGAGTACTCTCAGATATTTGTCGGACATTTTTTTTTTTTTCAGTGGGTCTTTCAAGTTTCCAACATTATTTCTCCTATCAGGGTATTTTGAATGGGAAAAAGTATGCTTGTTTGAAAACTGGAATTTTGTGACCCTGCATGTTATCTGAAATCCTTTTTTGGTTTTTTTTTTACAGGGAAATGCGTCAACACATTTGAATCGCAGTCGGCCGTCAGGACGTGCGGTTTCACCTACAGCGCCAACACGCTGTGTTACTCCACAGACAAAGCCATGGGCCATATGTGCCAGATGTTTTTCTATGACGTCAGGGACCACCAGCAGATGAGTAAGAGAAAAAAAAACCCAGATTTGCTCACAGAGAAAACAAAACAAAACTAGAACAGCGAAGCTGTCATGGCTCGCTGCAGCCTCCTAACGTGCAGTTACAAACATGATAGCAAACACCCATCCATCACACACACACCCATCAAAAAAAAAACTTCAACATTTTGAAACAATAGAAAAAGCTTCAAAAATTTTCATTTACAATAATATCCACACTATTTTGGACAACGCACCCGTCCAAAAAAAAAAAAAAATTGGGGTTCAATCACATACTAAAAAACTTAAACATTTCACGCAGACGGCCGAACGGGATGAACGATACTACTACATAGGCTTCATTTTGCTTCGCAGCTCGCCAACAAGTATTTAACTTGTTTTGTCGACTTTATGAGCTAGGATCAGGGTTCTCTTGCAAGTACAGGGCTCGATTTCACGAAAGGCTAAGACAGATCGCAACATGCGTTTCAATCTTAATTGCTAAGCAAAGTGTGATGTCACAATACTAGCTGCTATGGAAACATGAACAACTCGTCTAAAAGATGAATCGCAAATCTTTGTGAAATCGACCACAGGAGAATGGCAAACTACCTCATCTTGTCTTTGACATGATAGACGTGTTTGGATAATCTGTAAGTTGTAGTGGGCCATTTGGCTTAACTTACACAGCCCAGCAGAGGTCGCTGTTGTTTTGACCGACCTCAAACATTGCTAATTTTATAGTGTGTGAGCTGTTTTATAATTCCATGTTGTTGTTTTTTCTTGCAACAGGAGATAATGAACCGTACATGAAGATTCCGGTCTCAATGCCCAAGGTGACCAGTGCCATATCCAGCGGTCTGGATAAATATATGCTGACCGGTCATGATGACGGGTCCTTAACCAAGTGGGACATCCAGGTAAAGCATTCAAGAAAACGCTGACCATTACCGATTGACCATTTCCCACAATTGGCCCAAATCTGTTGCAAAGCATGAGTCATAGGGATGCTGCTGACCTTCAGATTTTGCATACTCCATGCTTGAATTTCCCAAAAGACCGAAGGCTCTGTTTCAGTGTTCAAAATCATTCCCTCATTCTGTCGTAAGCTGGGGCCAATTTCATAGAGCTGCTTAGCACAAAAATTCGCTAAGCGTGACATTTCTGTCTTAGTAAAAACAGGATTAGCAACCAAATGTCCATGTGTTGTGTATCACTTGCAATTGTTCTTTGGCTGTGAGTTCGCTGACCATGAATATCAAATGGAATTTTCAATGGTGGTTTGTTTTATTGGGCAAGCTATTTTTGTGCTAAGCAATTTATTGTGCTAAGCAGCTCTATGAAATTGGCCCTTGGTTAACTTACAATTTTGTGTCACTATGCAGACGGGGGAGAAGGTTGCTAGCATCCAAGAGCACAGCAGAGCCATCAACGACATACAAGCCTCCAAGACCGGCATGATGGTCATCACGGCTTCTAAGGACACTACGGCCAAGGTCAGTAGTGGACAGTACTCCTCCCTCCATCCAGGATTAGGTTACGGTCAGTTTGACACTTGACCATCGGCCGGACACCAGATCAAACAGACCGGTCAACGCCATCCCCTCTTGAAATAATCCGTGGCCAGTCAAAGTGTTGTTGTGCTGCCAATTTGAAGTTGGGTGCAGTTGACATCTGAATCCATAGGACCTGTGGGGCCAGAATTTGAAATATAAATTCAACATTAGCCACAAAGTGTTTCAGTGGACGTACGGTTTGCAGCATTCCATTGTTTGTATTCACAAAGTATACTTAGTATACATAGTGTGATGTTATCATCGTGTTAGCCTATTGACTTTCAAGAAAAGTTTGACAAAAACATGGTTGATTGCAAATACATATCTGGCAAGAATAAAAAAGAGAGTGTTGGAAATAAAAAAATTAGTAGAAAGTCCAGATATTACCAGTAATATCTCTGTACAAATCAATCTGATGATTAATGGTCGTGATTGTCGTTGCATTGTCAACTTGTGAATATGAAAACTCAAAAGTTGCTTAATAAAACATATACCGGTACTGGAAAGGAAAAACCCGTTTGTTACCCATAACAATATTTTGTTACCATAACAAGTTACAAAGACTAACATCAGTATTTTTGTTTTAACTTTATTTTTTAAAAACATAGCTTTTTGATGCAGAAAAACTGGAATTTCTGAAAGCGTATAAGACAGAGAGACCAGTCAACTCGGCAGCAATTTCACCCAACAAGGATCACGTAAGTGGTACAAATTACTTGACAGTTGTATAATAAAAAGTAACAAACACTTTGAAATAAAATGGTGGGAATAGTGAGGACAGCAGCATAGGCTGTCCTCGGCCCAAGCCTTAATCCGACTGTTCTTCTATAAAGCAAAGCCTTAGCTTAGTCTCACATAATAGCTTTATGGGATTCATGTTTTCAGTGAGTTGTATAGATCAGCGCGGAATGACGTCATTACACTCGCAGACCATGGGGAGATGAAAACAAAACAGCAAGTTGTATTGTTTTTAAGACAATAAGCTGTCGGGATTGTTTAATCTTTAGTAAATGGTACTTTAAAGGGATTATTTGTTAGGACAAAGTCCGACAAACTATGACTTGACAGTGGAAGGCGTACAGAACATGATCTCTGCTTCTTGACAAAAATACTTGGGAGAAATTCTGATCTGTCGCGACTCGACTACGGACAGTTTGTGCGTGATTTGTTTATAGCTTGCGCCGGTTTTCATCGGTTGTCAACTTGTTAAGTTCATGAGAATGAAAGTACCCGGGCTACATTTTTTGTTCGTTTCCAAACAGGTGGTGTTAGGAGGAGGCCAAGAAGCCATGGACGTAACCACCACCTCGTCCAGGATCGGCAAGTTTGACGCCCGCTTCTTCCACCTCATCTTCGAGGAAGAGTTTGGCAGGGTCAAAGGTCATTTCGGACCCATCAACAGCCTGGCTTACTCCCCGGATGGATCAGGGTGAGTTAATAATCTTTGGGTTTTTTTAGGGGGAAGTCATCATGAGCTACGAGGTGAAAACCAATAGCATAGGTCTTAATTCTTCATTTCGAAGTTGTCTGATAGATAACGCGACACTGAACGGTAAACCATGGGTCTGTTTTGTTTCGCCGCGGATCTTGATCGCCATATTTGATCTTACAGTTCCACATCCCAGGCGGGATGCGCTAAAATGCGATTCAGAGCAGCTTTTGCGTGCCGGATCACTTATCACGTTCCTGAAACAAACAAACAGACCCCAGTGAAAAATATAAGTGAAAGAGAAAATACCTACAAATTTATACAATCTATCATTTCCAATTATCCCACTATTTCTATTTCTACCCTTTTATTTGTCTCTACAGATACAGCAGTGGAGGTGAAGATGGCTACGTCAGAATACACACCTTTGATGCACAATTCAACGATTTCGAATTTGAATATTGATTTGTCCTAAAACCAATTAAATCTCCCCATCATTTTAGTTTGTTCCTTTGTGTCTATGTTTATTTTGTATAGTCAAAACTGATTCCACAATGCTTTTTTTCCAAAGTATGGTTTATAGCTACATTGAGAAAACAAATTTACAAATTTTGTTCCCGTTTTGGATTTGTTACTGGCTCACGGTGGATTAGACAGTATCCGGGGCTAGTTTCATAGTAGCCCTTCACAATAAGCCATTTTGTTGGTAATTAACCTCATTTGCTTAAGATGTGCTTACTAAAAGTTAAGTAGTATCTTGGGGCCTGTTTCATAGTGACACTTAATGGTAAGCCAATTTTTGGTGCTTAAGCTTATTATTTTGCTTAAGATTTGCTTACTAAAAGTCAAGGCAGTATCCGGGG
The DNA here is from genome assembly GCA_963971285.1 of Astropecten irregularis. Classification (NCBI taxonomy): domain Eukaryota; kingdom Metazoa; phylum Echinodermata; class Asteroidea; order Paxillosida; family Astropectinidae; genus Astropecten; species Astropecten irregularis. The sequence continues at coordinate 11,335 of CAXARH010000010.1, read as the reverse complement.
CCAATTTCATAGTGGCACTTTATGTTAAGCCGTTTTTTTTTTGCTTAAGCTTATTTGCTTAAGATTGCTAAAGGTTGTAAGCATATTTCACAAGTTAACAAGTGGACGCTTGGCGTTCACCATGGGTTTCATTGTTAAACAAATTTTGCTTTGTAATAAGCACTGGAAGGTTAGCACGCCTTTACCTGTAAGGGGCAGCAGCAAGGACTGTAAGCACTAAATCGGCTTTCAAGTATCGTTTATGAAGTTGGCCCCTGGTGACCAAATATAAGGCTTTGTCCGAATAAAGTGGCTTTGGCTTTGAACTACATATTATTTTGTTTATGGAAGGAGTTGTAGCCACTGCCATCCGCACGAATGTAAGCCGTATCCAACAATGACAACCTGTAAGAGTTTATTTTGTGGCTCAATAAAACTAAAGGTGGTACTGACATAATGTGTTTTGTGTATTTATTGCGGTTTATCTTTGCGTAGAACGAGAGGTCTACCCAATATTTAAGACTGGTAAACCATAGTAGTGATTCCATGTATTAAAAAAAATCTCTAAGATACAACGGTTCTCACATAGAACCAGAGATATACTCAACGTTTGTCGTGAACCATTAATGCCACACCATGTATGGAATCTCTAAGGAGATACAGTGGTTCTCACGTAGAACTAGAGATATACTCAACGTTTAAGGTAAATCTTGTAAAATAAGTGATGCCATACCATGTATGGAATCTTTAAGGAGATACAACGGTTCTCACATAGAACCAGAGATATACTCAACATTTAAGGTAAATCTTGTAAGTGATGCCATACCATGTATGGAATCTCTAAGGAGATACAACGGTTCTCAAATAGAACCAGAGATATACTCGACGTTTAAGGTAAAATTTGTAAGTGATGCCATACCATGTATGGAATCTCTAAGGAGATACAACGGTTCTCAAATAGAACCAGAGATATACTCGACGTTTAAGGTAAAATTTGTAAGTGATGCCATACCATGTATGGAATCTCTAAGGAGATACAGTGGTTCTCACATAGAACCAGAGATATACTCAACGTGTGATAAATCTTCTAAGTGATTCCATACCATGTATGGAATCTCTAAGGAGATACATTGGTTCTCACAAAGAACCGGATTTCTTCTCGGCGTTTGGACCGGTATAGAACCATATACCGGTAAGTGATCTTAGCGGTTACTGTACGTACATGTACATGTAAGCATGTGTGTACTGTATGCAAGGTACATGTACATCCGTGCAGAAAGCTGGCTCGGTACGTACGGGAAGGTGAGCGTGTGCAGCCACGAGTGCCCCGTACTGATCGCTCGCCGGGAACAGCTTCATAGCCTTGCTCAATGCCAAAGTATTCTCTGATACAGCTGTTACTATATAGTATACATGTATATGGAACAAGAGGTTATTTTCACATTTGAACCAATACACCAATGTGATAAACACATTGTCCAGTAGCTCTCAAAATAATCCATTTGAAATGTGACACAGATTACCAGAAATTAAACAACAATTATAATTTTGTGAAATCTGTACAAAATTTATTTACATTTACAACAAACAATAATCAATATGACATATTTTGGGGCATAGCTCTCAAATGAAAGACCTCACCCCAACAAAATAAAAATTACCGTATTCATATATGAAGAACAAACAATGGAAACAAAGAATCATCACATCCTACATGGGCATATGCCTTACTTTCAAATATCATTATCAAAAATTCACAATGCTTGTTTTGAAAGTGTAAAGTCGGATCTTTATAGCAGTGGTAAAACTTCATAATTCACTTTAATGTTAAAATGAAATTTTCATATGTTTCAAATTTAATCTTGTACATGTATAGAAATAGCATTGTAGTTTTAGCTAGGGTCAGTGGTGGAACTGGGTGAAATTGGTGAAGGCACAATGGAGTATACTAGTTTTTCAAGGCGGTGCACTGGAAAAAGAGAGCCCAGATACCCCTCAGCTGTAAAAGTAAGGCTTAACTTAGGGCGATTGATTTTCACAAGACCCTAACAATTCACAATTAATCCTACCCCTACCCCCAAAAAAGCCCAAAGTTTCTGTACACACTAGAATCATTAGGAAATACAATTTGCAAATCACTAAAAATCATTACTTTCTATATACACTGTACATGGTTATCGTAAGCTTGCTTGTTTTAAAAGTTAAGATGGAAAAAAGCAACAAACAAACATTTGAAATTGGAGAAATTACTAGCTAGTCTGACTGACTTAGATTAAGGTTTATATGGGAAGATCTATTTAAAGAAGAATCTAAAAGGTGTTTTGGGAAAGATTTGTTGCCCATTTAGTGCCAATCCTTCACAGAGTTGCTCCAGATATTTTTTGTGACCGTAAAAATGTCTAGTCCTAATAAAAATCCTATTACCAAAGAATTATTTTTTTTATTGCCAAAAAAAAAAAAAAAAGGAAAGGAAATTAGTTTTGTTATTTTGTTTTCTTACAAGAAATTAAAGCAATATAAAAATAATGCAACTAAAAAAAACTTTGGCTAACAATAGAAGTGTGTGAAAAAAATTATATACTTTGAGGGGATGATTCTCCAAATTTTCTTCCTTTTCCAGCCTGTGATCAAGGTATTAAACAATCTGAAGGTTACCAACCAAACTTGCATGTGATGTATCATGTCTGAAACTGGTTCGCTGCAGGTTTTTGCTGAACATACACAAATTGTTGGACCACAATATATTCTTTAGGCACTGGTTCTAATATATACAAGTCTTTTGAAAATATAGGGCATCTAGAAATCTGGCCGAAACTGAGAAAAGGTGTCAGAAAAATTGTATTTCTGCAGGCAAACTGCAGATGGAAATAAGAGGTCCAAAATGGAAATAAGGGTAATTGTCTGAAAGATACCCCAGATGCCAATCTCGCTAGAAAAACCTCAGCCCTGAGAAATTTTGGACAGATGAAAACTGTGAAAATCACCAGTAGAAGCTGGTTGAGATGAAGGATGCGGCCGTGCTGAGCCAGCTACCCTGCTTCTGGTCCACGTGCCCCTGCCGTACGATGGCCTTGTCCAGTCCCTTGATGGGACTGTCGTCCTCCGGCAGATATTCCGGCCGGGAGACGTTCTCCTTGTCGGCTGATTCAGGATTAGCCCCGAATGATAACAGCACCTGAATCCACACAAAGAAACACAGATTTTGATTTTAAAATGTTCGGGATTATTCATTCTAAACCAATTTTATGGAATTGTCATTCATTGGGTGCCGTGGCCTAGGATTCTGGGGCCGCTTTCACTAACGCTTTGCGATCGTCGCTATAAAACACAAATCCATCGCTATATACAGAGAATCGATCGTTAAGTAGCCATCTCATATCAAGTGTGATAGCGATGATCGCAGAATATGACTTTAGTGAAATCAACCCCAGGCGTGTCGTACTCAAGATCTTGTGGTCAATGTACAGATTGTGGGTTCGAATCCAGCCATGGAATATAGTGGTGCTTGCGTCCTTGGGCAAGATGCTTTGTCACATATTGCTCCTCTTTACCCAGGTGTAAATGGGTACCTGTGAGGGCAGAGATGGCTTTATGGTTTAATTAGCCTCTGCGCTTTACAGTAGCCGGGGCTGTATACTCCCCAGGGAGTTGAGGTGGTTTCAGGAATGTAAATTATGGCCCGATGACCAGGGATAATAATGATGTAGAGATCGCATAGAGAATCTTTGATTATTATGCACTATATATTAGGTACAGTAGATATTATTATTATTTTTATTATTCACAAAGAAATATAAATCTGGTGCACTCTTTTGGATGTGGCAGTAATGACTGGCTACGGCTTGACATTACACACAATTAGTCAAAAGCAAGTGGCTACATCCACTCCCCATTGACCCAAGTGTTATTTCAAGCCATAGCCAGTCAAATTTTCTTGCCGCCTGTTTAAATTTCCACCGCTGTAGTACTGACCTCCTCTCCGTATTCATTCTTGATGACCTGTTTGGCGGAAACCTTCTCGGTCAGAGCGATGGCAGTGACCAGGAGCTGGATGAAGGAATTAGACAATACCTCGGTTAGAAAATGATTAACTAAATCATTTACCATAATTTTAAATGCTAAGCAGGTTTCTGCTCAAGGCAGTTGTGTAGCTTCCCGTTGCTTTTTAATGCTAAGTTCCTCGAGTGGACAAAATGGACCCAAAGGGTGAGTCAAAAAGAACTTGACCAGGATTGGTCAAGCTTGCAAAATGAATACCTTCATTAAAATAGACCTAACTCCTCTTAGGAATGATCAATTTTTTTCATTCTTTTTTTATATACAAACCTGTAACAAGCAGGAGAGAGTGCTTGTTAAATAAACGTATGCGTTACTGAACTTTAGAGTGTCATCTGTTTCTTTTGAGAAAAAAATCATCACCAATCCCGGTCAAGATTGTTTTAACTCGCCCTGCAATGACTAGCACGGGCAGGTAGTGAGGGCAATAGTGCTACTGATGTCTGGTCACATACATTATTCCCCATATTGACTGGCAACAGGTGCACTAGTACATTACTATTTGCTTTCCTAGACCAGGGGTCAATTTCACAAAGCCCTACGATCGATAGTAACTCTAGTTCACCCATCATATCCTACATAGGGCTGCAATGCATCATAAGTCCTACAATTGATGGTAAGTTATGATGAGTTTGGTGAAATCGACCCCTAGTCCTATAACTGCCAGCCAGTGTAAGGCAATGTCCCAAAAATCTCTGGCTGCGACCGCAAATAACAAGCAAGTCAATGTAAACGGCTGCAGTCACTGGCTAGTTGGCTGCCATAGGTGCGCGTGTAATTTGTGGTAGCAGCCAAACATTTGGGACACGGCCTAAATGTTTGCATTGCTTACCTCCGGCCTCAGCTCGGCTTTAGTCCTGAGAATGCACCTCTCCTTGAAAAGGTCAAAGGTGAAACTGATGACCCCTTTGACCTTCAGCAGTTCCTCTTCGCATGCTTTCCGAAGGACCTGTCCGAGGAAAATAATGATGATAGCTTAAAATTTTCAAATAACTACAAGGGAAACTGACTGGATTTTAAGTCATCACTGAAAGGTGAACATGACAAATTGACTGGAGTGGGATTCGAACCATATTGACCTGCGGATTACCGTACTGGTGCTCTTACCAACTGATCCAAAATGTACCCATTGATAGCTTAAATTTAAGGTACTATCGAACATTGGTAGGAAACCAAAACAGAATAGAAAGATTTGAGACTTTGCATGGTGACAATCGGTATGTGGATTGGTTTGCAAAAACACCATGTAAAAAATCGTTCATATTTTCGCACTTGTTTCGTTCGCACTTCTCGTAAAATCTCAACGTTTCGACAAGCCTGCTCTAGTCCTCATCAGGAGACCAATCCACATACCAAAACAGAATAGTTCACAGATTTACCTATAATTTACAGGGTATAAAGATAATACCTTGGTAGAAACATAACGTTGAAATTGTTCCGCCTGAAATGGTGTATTTATCAAGAAGCAATAACGACCAAAAATATTTTCGATCTTTAAAAAATAAAAAAATAACTGTGTAAAGATTAAGAAAATTCTGTGGCTGTTTTTCACTGTTTTCTCTCAAAAAGTCAGCACTGTATGGGACTGAGAATTTCACAAATGACTTTTATTGTATCATTCTTGATATTTTTGGCCATGAATCTGCAATTCTTCAACAAAAACCAAAGTATGAAATTAAATTTAAAGACGGAATTTTTTTTATGGCACGAATTTTTTACTGGTATTAAAAAAAATTTGTTTAAACCGAAAAACTGTTCAAAACTGTCTAAAGTTGAATTTGCAATCATTGTTTTGTTTCAGGCCAACTTCAGATGAATCAGGGTGCCCCAAACAGCAAACAGGCTGTCCAAAAGACACCCTAACATTAACAATGCTCCAGTTGAATGCATCGATCTGTTCTCCTGAAGACATGCAGCCAGAGTATACTGGTTGAAATCTTGAGTTAACCAGCTCTTTTCAGAGCCACCCCCAACTCATAAAAGTGCATAATCTATGTCTCACGGTGTTAGCGCGAATAAATTTTCTTTTGAATTTCCGGCATGCATACAAATCAAATCAAATTTACGTCATACCTGGTCGTTCAGGCCTTCTAGTTGCAGTATGACGACTTTGCCCTTTTTATTGGTGGAGCCCAGGAAGAAGGCCTTGCCGTCCTTGGGCCTGTTGGTCCAGTGCTTCTTCTGCTTGGTGTTCTGGGTCTCCTTCAGGGGACTTGGACTGGGAGGGGTCGTCAGGCTGGAGTGGATGTCCTTAGCCAGGTTCTGGGCCCTGATGCTGTACTGTGATCTGGGAAGGGATATTAAACGTGCAGAACTATAATGAGTAATGGTCTCTTAAAGGTAGTATCATACTGTGGTTTTTATCAAAGAAATACAGATTCATGTGCAAAAATATCATGACAGATATAGTCACAGTCAACTGTGAAAATTTCAGTCCCATACGATGCCCACTTTTTGAGAAAATCGTTAAAAAACGGCCACAGTATTTCTAAAGTCTTTTCTCTTTTATTTTTGATCTTTTAATAGATCAAAAAGATTTTTGGTCGTTGTTTTACTTATGGATAAACACAACATTTCAGGCGGAAACATTTTAACGGTATGTTTCTACCACCACCATCTTCATACCCTGTATTATATGTAAATCTGTGAACATTTCTGTTTTGGTTCCTTACCAAACGTATCTTTAATGGGAAGACACTATATGAACAAGAACTGCATGGTTTAATACACAATCCAATACAAATCAGATGGGCATTTCACAATTTAGAGCGCCACCAAGAGGGCAGCAGGGAGAGGCCGATTTACGCGGTGCATGACGGGAAATTGTTCCCCTATACGTTCAACGTTATTGCTAATTCTTGGGTTGTTTTGTGCGTTTATTTCATGTGTTATCACAATGGTTTATGTTTGCGAATCTTTCGGATGCACAGCACACGTCACACATCCAAACTGGAAAACATTGAGAAATACCCATGGATGAAAGATATACGGTGGGTTAAATGGCGAAGACGATTGAAAGTATAGGGGAGAAAATCTCCAGTGTCGACAATTTCCCATCATGCATCGGCCTCTCCCTGCTGCCCTCTTGGTGGCGCTCTAAATTGTGAAACGCCCGTATTGGATGATGCTTGAACAAAATCCTGAAAATTCAAATGATGACAAAAATCTTACTTGTCCATTATGTCCTGCAGGCTAATGAGCATGCCCAGTTCCTTCTTCATGATTGGCCGGTTGTTGGGGCAGTCGGCCAATAGCTGCAGAGTCTAAAAATACAATTAAAAAATAAAACAAAGATTGTATGAAACATACTAGCTGTCAAATGAAATAAAATGAAACTGCGACTCTTTGATTAATGGAATGTCCCCCTATCTATGCATGCTATAACAAACAAGATGAAGTTTAAATTGAACAATATCTGGTACACTGAATTATTTTACTGTACACATGCTGTACTACATGAATGCTCCCTAAAGACTCTGTTGCTATATCACATGATTCGGGGCAAGCTTTTGCTTAGTTACTTAACAGACGTCTTGCACCAATGCGCTGTTCATAATGGGATAAGAATGGCAAAAAGGAACCAGTCCATTCCAGAGATATAGGTATCACTTTTAAGCAAAAGCTTGCCCGGAATCATGTGATATAGCAACAGAGTCTTTAGTCTGGGAAATTCAAATTGGGGTGTTCATGTTCAATGAAAGAATTAAGAGTGTGCGTACCAGATACGTATTCAGATTTCACTCGCAAATGGAATGGAATCAGCTATTGTCTTTAAAATGAACAAACCTCTAATGCAGTGATGACTACATTAACATCGTCATTATCTAAGAAGAGAACTAATCCAGGTAGACACCCTTGGTCCTGCAAAAATAAAAACAGAAAATATTTCAAAACTGTATTAATTATAATTAGGAATAACATTCAAATGAAGTCATTCATGATTTACATTTTATGAATATATGTAGATCGCCTGCATAATCAGTTATAAATGCAGATGACCTCTTTGCTTTTTACATTATGAAATTAATAAAACTTAATAACAGTCATTTTCCACAGGTGAATCTACAAACATAGAAATATTTGTGAAAATTTCAAAAAATAAATTATGTCCGTGACTTCCTGTAGACTTTGTGGAAAGCAGAGGTAGACCTCAATTACTTTTCCCTATAGACCGATCTGACGGCACGATATACTGTCTGCCATTACTGCAGTGTCCCCGCCTGCCTTTTTGTTGTCAACAAAAGATTTTATGCTCTGCCGCACTCTTTAATTGGAGGGTGTCCTCTTATCATAGGACATACACCCTGTAGTATAGAGTGCGGCGGACGTAAATTCTTTCGTTGCCGGACAAAATACAGGCGGGGACACTGCAGTAATGGCGGGTGTTTCCTACCTCCATGGTCGCGCCGTGCGATCAGTGTAATAGCAGATGAAGTCTGTTTAGTACGTCTGGACATATTTAATGTCCAAATAGATTTTCATGTAGTAGAACAGGAAATAGTTGAAATAATCGTAACCCTTGGTCTGACATGGGGACATGGACCTATTTAAGGGTTACAATCATTGCAACTACTCAAGAAACTGTTTGTGGAGTCTGAAATGAAACCAGTCATACCTGCCTATAGAAACATGAAGTCTCCATGATGTCACAATGGCCCGATGCTATGATCTTACCTGGATCTTTCTCAAAGGCTAGCCTGACACCTATCTCAATTGCTCATGGGCTAAAACCCTTTTGGTCTTTGAGCAAGATCCTGCTCGGATTGAAACATCATGCCCTCCTATAACATCCCTACATTAATACAAGTAATAAACTGCTGCAAACTGCTCATCAGCCAAAATGACCTGAAATATATCAAATGCTTGGAGTTAGGAGGGCCTGACGCCTTTCGATCCTAGCAGGATCTTTCTCAAAGGCCTTTGAAACGCCCTCCTAACTCCAAGCATCCCTACATAAACTCGGAGTGTTGTCAGGTCATTATTTCGGTTCATGAGGACGTTTGAAGTCCACTCTTCATTCTTGTATTAGTATTTTCCCATCAATTACCTTTACAATTGCTTCTCTGTTCTTGGCGTTGGACGCAAGCTCTCTAAGTTGTCGGACTACGGCACAAACATCCATCGTGTTTCTTTAGATTATGTGACTTCTTTTCTCAGTGTACGTGTGTGTGATTGACAAATACTTTCTACACAGGCTGTCCAACAATTCTGAAATGAACAAGTCTTGTCTATTTTGTCCTGCAAACAGAGAACACAAAATGCATTTTTAAACAAAAATTTTGCTAAAACTTTTGTTGTGATGATCGTGACCCTAATGGGAGACTTTGGAGAACCGGTCTTCAGGTCAACAGCGCACGCACGCGCATGCACAACAGCGCAGAAGCAAAAAAACTCGTGCATCCTCACAATTGCGTGCGTGTGCGCTGTTGACTTGAAGACCGGTTCTCCAAAGTCTCACATTGGTCATGGACTTAAAAGTTAAACCAACATGACCAAACTAGAGTTACGATAAACGCAAGTACTGAAAATATACTTAGGCCTAAATGACTTTTAAAAAATCTGTCTGTTTTTAAAATCTGTTTATTTAAAAATGCAAAAAAAAAAGGACAAAGATTTAATGTGAAGACAGGGGCAGTCAGTTCAATAAACATAAAAAAGCTTCTCTTTTTATCAGTTTTTATATAAATAATATTCATAAAAAGAAATACTTGAATTCTCGAGGGACAGGGGTTTAAACCAAATAATTTCTTGATAAATGTCAAACAAGTTGACCACGGCACAACTCTACTTGAGACAGCTCGACCGCAAAGACAACTCGATTTTGAGAGTTGAGACAAGTTGACTCCATTCCCTGCCGAGCAATGCAATGTGCGGTGTGTACGTGCGATATAGCAATGTAAAAAAAAGTATGAATATAACTTGTTGACACCGAAATAGTAGATTGGAAGTGAATGACCACTCTATGGTTCTTCCAAAAATAGACAAGAATTTCTCAGTAGCAGCGGGCCGCGTCAACAGAAAAATAATTACCCGAAATATAGGCCTATATAATTAAAATGCTCAAAGTTCAGAGGGACTGACATTTGCTAGATTCCTGAGCAGAATCTTTCTGTTTGAATCTTTTTGCAGAATTGCCGCGAGTTGTCTTTGCAGTCGAGCTGTCTTGAGTCAAGTTGTCTTTGCAGTCGAGCTGTCTTGGAGTCGACTTGTCTTTGCAGTCGAGCTGTCTCAGAGTCAAGTTGTCTTTGCAGTCGAGCTGTCTCAGAGTCAAGTTGTCTTTGTGGTCAAGCTGTCTTGGAGTCGAGTTGTCTTTGCAGTCGAGCTGTCTTGGAGCAGGGCTCGAATTTTGTGAAAAAAAGCACCGGACAGCAGGTCTAGTAACTGAAGCATTTTTCTGGACCTGAACATTTTTCACTAGACCTGTGGCATTCATGTATGTAGAAAAACCATAATTGTATGGAATTATGTGTCAGAAATCATAAATTTAGGAACCAATTTAATTGTGCAAGGAAAACAAAATCACTAGACAGCCGGACTAGTGCAGTGCACACTTTACTAGACCAACACTGAAATCACTAGACTCGGTCCACGGTCTAGTGGATATTTCGAGCCCTGTGGAGTCGAGTTGTCTTTGCAGTCGAGCTGTCTCAGAGTCAAGTTGTCTTTGGGGTCAAGCTGTCTTGGAGTCGAGTTGTCTTTGCAGTCGAGCTGTCTTAGAGTCGAGTTGTCTTTGCAGTCGAGCTGTCTTAGAGTCGACTTGTCTTTGCAGTCGAGCTGTCTTAGAGTCGAGTAATTGTTTTTGGAGTTGAGTTGTCTTTGCAGTCGTTTTGTCTTGAGTCGAGTTGTTCCGCGGTCGACTTGTGGGGTGCTCTAACACATTCCCAATCCAGCGATGAAAACAATAATGAACTCTTCCCAAATCGAAATCATGGCCAATGGGAAATAGGCCTACCTACACATTTAACAGCAATCCTACCCCATAAAAACAAAAGAAATAAAATGGTATGAAATATGTTGAGTTCCTATATTGTGGATTGGTGGAATTTGAATGGTGTTAATAAGTGTGCTTTGTTTGAGTCCACAAGGAATATTTTCAGGCCCTCATATTCATAAATTTCCCTCAAAACTCAAAGTCAAACTGCCCTCTTAAATTTCCACAAATTTGCTAAGCCTAGACTAATTAGACTAACTTAGAGGACACCACAACTGGTCAACATATTTAGCCTAGAGGCCTAGTGAGTTAGTTTAGCGTAGAACTTAGAAAATAAGCCATGCCTGAGTGAAAATAATTCTTGTGGAC
>OZ020265.1:12075551-12079433 GCA_963971285.1 Astropecten irregularis | reverse complement strand
CTAACCCTAACCCTAACCCTAACCCTAACCCTAACCCTAACCCTAACCCTAACCCTAACCCTAACCCTAACCCTAACCCTAACCCTAACCCTAACCCTAACCCTAACCCTAACCCTAACCCTAACCCTAACCCTAACCCTAACCCTAACCCTAACCCTAACCCTAACCCTAACCCTAACCCTAACCCTAACCCTAACCCTAACCCTAACCCTAACCCTAACCCTAACCCTAACCCTAACCCTAACCCTAACCCTAACCCTAACCCTAACCCTAACCCTAACCCTAACCCTAACCCTAACCCTAACCCTAACCCTAACCCTAACCCTAACCCTAACCCTAACCCTAACCCTAACCCTAACCCTAACCCTAACCCTAACCCTAACCCTAACCCTAACCCTAACCCTAACCCTAACCCTAACCCTAACCCTAACCCTAACCCTAACCCTAACCCTAACCCTAACCCTAACCCTAACCCTAACCCTAACCCTAACCCTAACCCTAACCCTAACCCTAACCCTAACCCTAACCCTAACCCTAACCCTAACCCTAACCCTAACCCTAACCCTAACCCTAACCCTAACCCTAACCCTAACCCTAACCCTAACCCTAACCCTAACCCTAACCCTAACCCTAACCCTAACCCTAACCCTAACCCTAACCCTAACCCTAACCCTAACCCTAACCCTAACCCTAACCCTAACCCTAACCCTAACCCTAACCCTAACCCTAACCCTAACCCTAACCCTAACCCTAACCCTAACCCTAACCCTAACCCTAACCCTAACCCTAACCCTAACCCTAACCCTAACCCTAACCCTAACCCTAACCCTAACCCTAACCCTAACCCTAACCCTAACCCTAACCCTAACCCTAACCCTAACCCTAACCCTAACCCTAACCCTAACCCTAACCCTAACCCTAACCCTAACCCTAACCCTAACCCTAACCCTAACCCTAACCCTAACCCTAACCCTAACCCTAACCCTAACCCTAACCCTAACCCTAACCCTAACCCTAACCCTAACCCTAACCCTAACCCTAACCCTAACCCTAACCCTAACCCTAACCCTAACCCTAACCCTAACCCTAACCCTAACCCTAACCCTAACCCTAACCCTAACCCTAACCCTAACCCTAACCCTAACCCTAACCCTAACCCTAACCCTAACCCTAACCCTAACCCTAACCCTAACCCTAACCCTAACCCTAACCCTAACCCTAACCCTAACCCTAACCCTAACCCTAACCCTAACCCTAACCCTAACCCTAACCCTAACCCTAACCCTAACCCTAACCCTAACCCTAACCCTAACCCTAACCCTAACCCTAACCCTAACCCTAACCCTAACCCTAACCCTAACCCTAACCCTAACCCTAACCCTAACCCTAACCCTAACCCTAACCCTAACCCTAACCCTAACCCTAACCCTAACCCTAACCCTAACCCTAACCCTAACCCTAACCCTAACCCTAACCCTAACCCTAACCCTAACCCTAACCCTAACCCTAACCCTAACCCTAACCCTAACCCTAACCCTAACCCTAACCCTAACCCTAACCCTAACCCTAACCCTAACCCTAACCCTAACCCTAACCCTAACCCTAACCCTAACCCTAACCCTAACCCTAACCCTAACCCTAACCCTAACCCTAACCCTAACCCTAACCCTAACCCTAACCCTAACCCTAACCCTAACCCTAACCCTAACCCTAACCCTAACCCTAACCCTAACCCTAACCCTAACCCTAACCCTAACCCTAACCCTAACCCTAACCCTAACCCTAACCCTAACCCTAACCCTAACCCTAACCCTAACCCTAACCCTAACCCTAACCCTAACCCTAACCCTAACCCTAACCCTAACCCTAACCCTAACCCTAACCCTAACCCTAACCCTAACCCTAACCCTAACCCTAACCCTAACCCTAACCCTAACCCTAACCCTAACCCTAACCCTAACCCTAACCCTAACCCTAACCCTAACCCTAACCCTAACCCTAACCCTAACCCTAACCCTAACCCTAACCCTAACCCTAACCCTAACCCTAACCCTAACCCTAACCCTAACCCTAACCCTAACCCTAACCCTAACCCTAACCCTAACCCTAACCCTAACCCTAACCCTAACCCTAACCCTAACCCTAACCCTAACCCTAACCCTAACCCTAACCCTAACCCTAACCCTAACCCTAACCCTAACCCTAACCCTAACCCTAACCCTAACCCTAACCCTAACCCTAACCCTAACCCTAACCCTAACCCTAACCCTAACCCTAACCCTAACCCTAACCCTAACCCTAACCCTAACCCTAACCCTAACCCTAACCCTAACCCTAACCCTAACCCTAACCCTAACCCTAACCCTAACCCTAACCCTAACCCTAACCCTAACCCTAACCCTAACCCTAACCCTAACCCTAACCCTAACCCTAACCCTAACCCTAACCCTAACCCTAACCCTAACCCTAACCCTAACCCTAACCCTAACCCTAACCCTAACCCTAACCCTAACCCTAACCCTAACCCTAACCCTAACCCTAACCCTAACCCTAACCCTAACCCTAACCCTAACCCTAACCCTAACCCTAACCCTAACCCTAACCCTAACCCTAACCCTAACCCTAACCCTAACCCTAACCCTAACCCTAACCCTAACCCTAACCCTAACCCTAACCCTAACCCTAACCCTAACCCTAACCCTAACCCTAACCCTAACCCTAACCCTAACCCTAACCCTAACCCTAACCCTAACCCTAACCCTAACCCTAACCCTAACCCTAACCCTAACCCTAACCCTAACCCTAACCCTAACCCTAACCCTAACCCTAACCCTAACCCTAACCCTAACCCTAACCCTAACCCTAACCCTAACCCTAACCCTAACCCTAACCCTAACCCTAACCCTAACCCTAACCCTAACCCTAACCCTAACCCTAACCCTAACCCTAACCCTAACCCTAACCCTAACCCTAACCCTAACCCTAACCCTAACCCTAACCCTAACCCTAACCCTAACCCTAACCCTAACCCTAACCCTAACCCTAACCCTAACCCTAACCCTAACCCTAACCCTAACCCTAACCCTAACCCTAACCCTAACCCTAACCCTAACCCTAACCCTAACCCTAACCCTAACCCTAACCCTAACCCTAACCCTAACCCTAACCCTAACCCTAACCCTAACCCTAACCCTAACCCTAACCCTAACCCTAACCCTAACCCTAACCCTAACCCTAACCCTAACCCTAACCCTAACCCTAACCCTAACCCTAACCCTAACCCTAACCCTAACCCTAACCCTAACCCTAACCCTAACCCTAACCCTAACCCTAACCCTAACCCTAACCCTAACCCTAACCCTAACCCTAACCCTAACCCTAACCCTAACCCTAACCCTAACCCTAACCCTAACCCTAACCCTAACCCTAACCCTAACCCTAACCCTAACCCTAACCCTAACCCTAACCCTAACCCTAACCCTAACCCTAACCCTAACCCTAACCCTAACCCTAACCCTAACCCTAACCCTAACCCTAACCCTAACCCTAACCCTAACCCTAACCCTAACCCTAACCCTAACCCTAACCCTAACCCTAACCCTAACCCTAACCCTAACCCTAACCCTAACCCTAACCCTAACCCTAACCCTAACCCTAACCCTAACCCTAACCCTAACCCTAACCCTAACCCTAACCCTAACCCTAACCCTAACCCTAACCCTAACCCTAACCCTAACCCTAACCCTAACCCTAACCCTAACCCTAACCCTAACCCTAACCCTAACCCTAACCCTAACCCTAACCCTAACCCTAACCCTAACCCTAACCCTAACCCTAACCCTAACCCTAACCCTAACCCTAACCCTAACCCTAACCCTAACC